>JANHFM010001745.1:126579-137062 GCA_032468115.1 Grayia smithii | reverse complement strand
TAATCATCACAATTATGACAAATCAAGGCTTGAACTATCTCGCTTTGCATGTAATGAGTCTATCTCATATATTAGTTGCACTTTTTAAGTTGCATTACTGAAATAAATGAACTTTTGCATGATATTCTAATTTTTTGAGTTTCACCTGTACTCTAGCAAAATTAAGCCTGTTTTTTACATTAGTGGGATATATGAATTCAACCACTATTACTTGAAAGATGAACTTTTTTGTGTGAACTACACCATTATAAATTTTCTGTAAGTTAGAATTAAAACAAAGCATGGCTAAATGCAATCCATGAACCCAGCAGTATTTCTCAACCTCATCAATTTTAATTTGCATGGACTTCAATTCCCAGAATTTTCCGGTCAGCATGCTCGCTAGGAATTCTAGGGATTGAAGTCCATTCATCTTAAACTTGTTAAGATTCAGAAACTATGCCACAGGTACAATGGTGAAATATCCATGCTTAGTACTCCAGTTCTGAAAAATGAAATGGTAACCAGGAGTTATGACTGTATCATCCTCTATTATTAGTCTCACAACCCTCCTTCATAATTCTCAAATGTGTTCTATGTAGTAATCCTCTCAGCAGGCCATGAACAATATTTTCCATTCGGATTTCTTTTCGTTCCAAACAATTTCTCCTTTGGGAATATGACGTCTTCTTCTCTTTTTTTCAGTTACACTTGTTTCGTTTCTATTGTATTTGGCATTTGCCACTGTAAATATTCACTAAAGTTAACTGTGTCTACTAAGGATTTATTAAAACATACAGAGTCATGAGAAAATAAAAAACAGGACACCTGGTCAGCACCATCAAGCATCTTGCTGTTAGAAAACCTTCATGAAGTGATTTTGTATTAAGCCTTCCACATGTTCCATAAGGACATTGATGCTAGCAGCACAAATCTCATACTTTGGTTTTTCATTCTTTCTCAGCATCTCTAACAGGCCCCCATGAACTGGAGGCAAAGGGTTATACGAGTTTAACAACTGAAGCTGGCTTAATGGAGTCTGTTTTATTTCCCCAATCCTCAGTGCCTGTAGAATAGCAGGTGCAAACTTAGAATAATGAGCAGTAGAAGAAATGATAACGGGGCAACTTTTGTCTTGAAGTCGATCTGCAACCACTTTGGCAACAGCTGTGTGTGGATCCAGAATGTAGCCTGTGGTGTTGAACACAAAGTGTATGGCATCCAGGCAATCTTCCTCAGAGCACCAATCAGCCACTAAGTCTTGTTGAAGCTTTTGCAGGAGCTTTTCTGGCAACTGAAAGCACTGCTGGTTTTCCAGACTGAGAAGTAACTGTGTCACTAGCTGTCCATCACCATTAGCAATCAGGTGTAAATAACGTTCAAGGTTAGAAGATTTCAAAATGTCTATTGCTGGTGACAAGCTTGGCATTAATTGCCTTCCTTGTAAATCATACAAGCCAGTTTTTAAAAAAGAAGTCAAGGCATTGTTTTGATTGGAAGCACAGATACATTTCCGAATAGGGATCCCCATGTTTTTTGCATATATCGCAGCTAGTATGTTGCCAAAGTTACCTGTGGGAATGCAGACATCTATGGGGCTCCCAAACGAAATAACACCTTGTTCAATAAGGTTCAGATAAGCTGATGCATGATATACCACCTGCGGAAGCAAGCGTGCCCAGTTGATAGAATTTGCAGCACTTAATGCTGTTCCATATTCCATTGTGAGAAAGCCAGTAAAATCTGAATTGGTAAACATTTGTTTGATGGCAGTCTGGCAAAAATCAAAATCAGCCTGGACCCCTATGGCTTTTGTGTTGACTTCTTGGCAACGGATCATGTGGAATTTCTGTATTTGGCTAACTCCATCATTAGGAAAGAATGTGATCACAGCAATTCTGTGCTTATCAGATTCTTTAAGTTGACCAAAACCATTTAAAACTGCACTTCCTGTGTCACCAGAAGTTGCTACCAAGATCAAGTAATTGCAGCTTTTGGGAATGCAGTATGCAAACAGATGGGGCAGAAACTGTAAAGCCAAATCTTTAAATGAAGCCGTTGGTCCATGAAACAGTTCCAAAAGAAACTGATTCCCTTGTAGATGTCTAACTGGGGCAATTTTAGAACACATAAAATTTTCTCCATATGCCATCTGAATTATTTCCCACAATTTGGAAGCAGGAACATCATCAGGATGTATGCACCTTTCTAGTATAATCTGAGCTCTTTCGGTGTAAGTTGCTCCTAATAAATGTTGCCATTCTCCACTAGTGAATTTTGGAAGTCCCAACTCAGGAACAAAGAGCCCACTATCTGGGGCTAGACCTTCAATAAGAACATCACTGAAATATTTTACAAAACTCCTTGATTTGTCTTCCTTAATGGCACGGGTGGAAATGAAGCATTCCAGCTCAGAATTTTGATACCTCTTAACAGCGTGAAGCACTTTGTCCGCTACATTCTCTGCTGTAATCCCATTTTCGCAGAGAACACGGACATCGTACCACTTTTTATAAAACTGCTTCCTGACCTTAATAATGTCTCCTAATGATGTTTCTTGACCCTGTCCCACAATACGATCCACCTTCATTAATTTCAAACGATCCATTATGCTTTCTGTGGGTACATCCAGATATACCACTATTCCATTTTTCTTCACATGCTTCATGCTAGCAGCATTCATTGGGTTAGATCCAGAAAGGGACACTACACTTCCAGTTGCTGAAAGGTTTAACAGAGCTTTTCCCTCTTCTTCTATAAACCGTTCATTCCCAATGCTCTTTAATTTTTCTGCCACAGTCATATTCCAGGTTGGTTCAAGAACATCATCATCCACATCTATGAAACAAGAGTCCAACTTCTGACCTAGTATTTTTCCTACTGTTGTTTTTCCAGCACCTGGAGGCCCCATCAAGACAATGTTCTTATTTCCAACAAGAGACTGCATGGAGGTCCATACCTTCCAGGTCATGGTGAAGCTTCTTGAGAGAAATAATTTCAAATACAGATCAGAAACTATGCAGTGGCATAGTAATTTTGGATGACTGTTCCAGGTTAGACGTAGCATCTTTTTCAAGTTCTAATTCCACCAAAAGGAAAAAAAAATGCTTTAAAGGAAAGAATAAATACATACTTGAGTTACATTTAAAATGATTGCTAGACATTTCTGACAGCTCATTTCCTATCTTAGAAAAGCCTGATTTTGAACAAGATCACACATCGTTTGAAACATGATCAGTTCAAATTTCTTTGAATGACAAAGAGGTCAATCAGCTGACAGCTTTCTCTTTTGAAATCTGCCCAGAAAGACAAACATTCATATGCTGCAACATTTCTGCTTTGAAAAACAGCCACTTATGACAGTCTCTTATAAAAAGAACTTTGTAAAAATTTATATATGTGGCATAACTTAACTACCACCTTGGCTAAAACCCATCAGCAGAACAGAACAAAACTAGCACTAACATTTTAGGTATTAATGTGAATGTTCAAAAGCAACACATTATCAGCAGATAATGTTCTCAAAAATCAATAAAAATTCCTCAGTGGCTTCCAAATCAGCTCTCCAAGCTAACTTTTAGAAACTACATTATATACCGTCATCTATATGGCACAGTAAACTGTTGCTCTTGAACATAGGGAAAGGTCACCTTAAAGGCTAACTGTCATAGCTTGGCATACCTATATAATGGGATCATCGATCACAATAAAATAACGATTATACAGAATTTTTTTAAAAAACAAACAAACCCAAAAATTCAAATCCCACTTCTGCGGAAATTTACACTTAACATTTCAGTGATTTTGATGAAAGCCGAGTGCACTTGATATATTAATACAAAACCCCTTCATATAATTTTTTTATTTTTAAAATTAATCTGCAAGGCAAAGAGTAATTTTGCTTAAATGAATGTGTCGCCCCAACTTACCACTGGGCTTTTCTAGTAATCTTCTTTGTAGATAGATGGCAATCTCTCACACCCCCAACTGGTATCTCTGAATTGCTTTCATGCAGGAACCAGTTACCTATTGACTGCTTCACACTTCATCCTAGATGAACCAGAATAAATGCCACATCAGCAAATGCTCTCCAGAGAGCATGAATTAACAAACATGGAGCAGGTACTCTCTAGCTCTGATAAATGTCTGTGTTGCCAAGAGTGCATTCGTTTGTTTGCTCAGGGAAATCAACAACTGCATCAGCATAAATTGCAAAACAAACAGCACAGGCTATTAAGCAACATTCAGGAAGCTAAATAATTCCACATTACTTTTTTGCTTTCAAAATTAAAGGAAATAAATTCAGAATTGCTACCTTTTTAAAAACATGACTCTGCAATTCTGTGAACCTGCAAGGTATACATGGACATTGTTTCTAGAGAGGACATCATGTTAGCTTTATGCAGTAAATATAATGAAAAGGTTATAGATTTTAAAAAATGATAAAATTTATTTTTGCATCACATTTCCTTTCCCAAGGACAAGGAGAGAGAAATATTTGAAAGGGAAGATGCAATCTCAGTTTTTCATTCTTAGCCACCAGAGAAATATTTACAGCAGTGACTTTTTCACACTGGCATTAGTTATGGAGAGACAGAGGCATCTTGTGGCGAGCCAGCTGCTCTCCAACAGCAGTCCATCTGCACCAGTTCTGGAAGAAACAGAAAAACACCATCCCTTTAAAATCTAGGGGAAGCAATTTCATAAAAATAAACAATAAAACAGTTGAAAATGCTATGCTTCCCTGCTACATAAAACTAAAATAGGTTATGGATTCTTCAAAACCATTACCATTGGAATTTCCCACTGCACTGGGTAGGATTACTTTTCACACTGTAAAACTCACTGAAATAAAAAAAAGAAAAAGAAATAATTTTAGTTTGTTCATGAAAGTGTTTTGAAATTATTTACTGCCTCAGAAATCATGGACAAATGATTAAGTATAAGTTAGATTAAACCACCATGTAATTCAATGCCCATTCTGATGTTACAAAGGGGAGATTCAAAATTAGGTTCCTGCTAAAATCAATAGCACCTATATACCACTAAAATAAAAGTTTAACTTGTTATAGAACGCTGTTGGCAAACCTATGGCATGCATGCCGAAGTGGCACACAGAGCCATGTCGCAGAGGCCTGCTGCTCCTGCCACCACCCTCTCTATCCCGCCAGCTGCTTCTGGTGCTACCGGAGAAGCAGCAGCACAAGAACTGCTGTTGCTGGGGGCAAGGGGGTGGCAGTGGCAGGAACAGCAGGCCTGGGCTTCCCTCCCTTCTTCCCTCCCCCCGGAGGCCTGGGGCTATGCCAGAAGCCCGCTCGGGTGGGGAGACAGGATGCTCCGGACCGCCCATCCTTGCCGCCCCTGCCCTCTCGCAATCTTCTCCTTTTAGAAACTTGCTTTTCTTCCAATGCCAAGACTTGGATCCAGAGGACTGCAGAATGCCTCTGAGCACA
Organism: Grayia smithii; assembly: GCA_032468115.1. Taxonomy (NCBI): domain Eukaryota; kingdom Metazoa; phylum Chordata; class Lepidosauria; order Squamata; family Grayiidae; genus Grayia; species Grayia smithii. The sequence continues at coordinate 131,630 of JANHFM010001745.1, read as the reverse complement.
TACAGAGTGGAAGACTCCGCTACCCTTTAGGGCTGAATGAAGAAAAAGTCACCCCAAGGTGACTTTTTCCGCATTTCAGGAGTGACAGGAAGAAGCTGCTACCAGCTTCGGACCTGGCGGCCCACAGGTTCAGCCCGAGCTTTAAAGCAACTGCAGTAACCATGCAGCCTTGCCAGCTTACCAATATACCCACTGCATATAGACACAGCAAGAATTGGTTGGGCCAAACAGCCCTGCCTCAGAGTAAAGACTTTCCAGGCTCAAAACAGGGTGCAGTGGGGCTCCCAAAGCGTATGTGTGGAGCGTGTATACGCAATGTGGGGAACATGCGTGGGGGAAGTGCAGGGGGGGGTCATGTGTGCATGTGCACGTGGGAGTGGTTCGCATTGCATTATGGGTGCTGGCACGCGTGCGCTCTCTTGCGCGCGCACACACACACTTCACAAGAAAAAGGCTCACCATCACTGTTACAGAAAATAGTTTCTATCCTATATTTTTATACTAATCAAGCCTTGTCCATTTCACTAGGTCATAATGTAGCAAGCAATATTGATTTTAGCTTAGCATAACTCAATCGCTATGATTATCAATGATGGTTTATTGCTGAATATATATGTCCCACCAACCAACCAGATTTTTTTCTTTTGCTTCAGATTTACTGATATTCCAAGAAAACTGTATTCCTGTGTAAACAACAATGTATTGGGATAAAACTCTTTCACACTCTTCCTCTTATATTTCACACCCGCTAACAACTGCAAAATTTAATTGTTCTTGTTTCATTCGTGGGAGATCAATAGTCTTATGGTAAAACCTGAACAACAAAAATGACCTATTAATTCAGATGGATCTGCATGCAGTTCAACAGTATTCCCCTCCATTTCCCGTATATTTTTGCCAACCAGCAAGTCAGGAATGTTGTTTGTTTTGTCACTGGACAACAAAGTTCAGGGATTATAGTCCTGTGACAAGATCAGATCAGATCAGATCTGGTTATAAGGTTTAATCTTCATTAAGGTGTTCAATCTCTCTCTTAACTCAGAAGATAGACCAGGGCTGAAATCCAGCAGGTTCTGACAGATTCTGGAGAACCTGTAGCAGAAATTTTGAGTGGTTCGGAGAATTGGCAAATACCACCTCTGGCTGGTCCCAGAGTAGATTTTGCATTATCCTTCCCCTGGAGTGAGATGGGAATGGAGATTTTGCAGTATCCTTCCCCTGCCATGCCCACCAAGCCACACCACACCCACAAAGCCACGCCCACAGAACCAGTAGTAAAAAAAAATATATTTCACCACTGAGATAGACCAATACTTTTATGTGTGTGCATTTTTTGGAAAAAATCTGTCTTCTAACACATCAATAGACCTAACTGAGGGAAGAAAAAGGAGGCTGAGATCAGGACTGCTTCTTGCTTCATGTAGTGCTCCTCCTAAGCTTCATCAATCTGTCAAATAAGATTTTTTTATTGTCTTGGATGTATTAATCTTTGGAAGACTCAAAGGTATGTAGGAAGCATGATCTTCCAGGACACATAACCACTTGCCAAAACAAAGAACTTCACAAGCTAGGTGTTTGCTCTCTCTTACAGCCCTAGTCAAAATGAATAGAATTGTAATACAAGACAGTAGGCCTATAGAAAACTTAGGCAAGCACAGTAGCAGGGAAACTCCCAATCCTTACTATATCAGTATCATCTTCATTACCAAAACGTGGTTAAGTAGTTCACACTTCAGGGTTTTGTGTCAGAAGAGGGAAGGCACTATTTTCATTTGGAACAATTGAATATGATTTTAAGTTATCATCACCATTCAGAATGGCAACAATCAAAATGACATTTGGAGGATATATTGGTCAAGATGGTTACTGAAATGACTTCATTCCATAGTAATGGGATGTGAGGGTATAACATATATTTTTTCTTGGTTACACTTCAATTTGATGACATATAATAAAAGTATAGAAGTGGTTGCTACTGTCTTCTTCTGGGATGATTTTTTTTTATTCCTCAGCCTTTTCAATAGATTCAAAGATTTTCTAGTGATCTTCTACCCAAATATTACAACACCTGACCATATTTTACTTTTTAAATTATAATGTACAATTACAATCAAGGGTGTCAAACTCATGGCCCATGGACCGGATGTGTCACACACTGGCCAGGCCCACACCCAGTCTAGTGAGGGGGTGAAAACTTATGATATGTCACATGATGATGCTGTGATGACGCGAGTTTGACAACCCTGCTTTAGATTCATCAAGAGCCGTAATGGAGCACGTTAGAATAAATTGCTTCAAGCTAATTCTGCCAACTGCCAGCAATTCAAGTCTCACCAACTTAAGGTTGACATAGCCTTCCAGCCTTCCAAGGTTGGTAAAATGAGGACTCAGATTGTTGGGGGCAATATGTTGATTCTGTAAACTGCTTAAAGAGGGCTGTAAAGCACTGTGAAGTGGTATATGTCTAAATGATATTGCTATTTATTTCTTAATGCAATTTCTATTGCTTAACTAAATTGTAACTTAGATTATCTAACGTGTGTATGATAGCAATAAAAAATCTCAAATGAGCAACTTTATTGTATGTACAAAACTAGATTGGAGTTTAACTAATATTATTTTAAAAAGAACACCTTTCCATAATTCTAAATCATAAGCAGGTTTTTGAATAATTGAATACATACCTGAAAAAAAGAGAGATATTTTATTTCAAATGCCTTGATTAACTGAAATAGTGAAGGAAATTCATCTAGTTTAATCCTAAAATTAAAACTACAAGCAGTATAAAATGTTAGTATTCTATAAATGATGTCTGCATTTATGTACAACAGAAACTATGGGGTGGATCTGCCTTTTCTTGCAAGAGGTTCTTGGCAGTTTTCCACTTGGTTAATATGACCATGGAAGTTAGGAAAGGTCTAATTTCATCTCTATTTGGAATACAACCCTCTCAGCTGCAATTTGTTCTTGTTTGGCTGACAATGAATCCAATATTTATAGTAACATATTGTATGATTAACATCATATACCTGTGATGATGAACCTAAGGCACACGCGCCCAAGGTGGCACGCAGAGCCATCTTTCCGGGCACGCAAGCTGTTACCCAATTCACCTGCAGGTGCGCATGGGTGCGCGCCCCAGCTGATGTTAGCGAATCTGGTGCATATACGTGCAATTCAGAGGACCGAGCTGGTCTTTGGGGCTCTCCTGCGCATGCACATGTATTTACACAAGTGTGTGAGAGTACTTGTGTGCAGTATGCATATGCACAGACAGCATTTACATGCATGCATTGCATGTGCATGCATTACACATGTGAAAACCACACACATGCGCAGATGGTGCAATTACACGCACAGCGCACGGGAGAGCTGCGCAAAAGCTACACACATGTGCAAATGGTGTGGTTGCATGCACAGCACACAGGGGCACATACAGATGGTGTGGTAATACAGGCAATCCACAGGGAGGAGCCATGCATAATATGGATAGCACGCGCACACGTGAAACGTGTACCTGTTCAGCATTCGGTGAGTAAACGGTCACCACTGTCATATACCCTTTACTAAAACTTGCCAAAGTTGAAATTTGATATTGGTGTTCACATTAAATTCCATATTGAGAGTCCTCTACTACTTCTGTTAATAGATGTTTACCTGTTAATCTATTAATCTAGATTGTAATGGTTGGAGTAACATATTGTGTTAAACATAGTACTATGTACAGACTCACTAGTGTCAAAAAAGTGCCTCTTTAAATATCTCATAAAATGATTCCATATTTAGACTTTGAATAAATAGAATTAATCCCCTATACACACACCTACACACCAGCAGTGGGATTCAAGCAATTTAACAACCGGTTCTCTGCCCTAATAATTTCTTTCAACAACCAGTTTGCCAAACTGCTCAGAAAGTTAACAACCAGTTCTCCCGAAGTGGTGCGAAATGGCTGAATCCCACCACTGATAAACACTCATCAAAAGAATTCTCTGATATAATCCCACTGATACAAAAGCAAACAATAAATCTAATTTCACCAAATGACTTTTTGAAGGTAGATATATTGGTATGCACAGTAAAACTTCTGGTCACGACCATAATTCATTCCGTAACTTTGATCGCAACCCAATTTGGTTGTGGTCAGAAGTCTTCATGACCAGAGGTTCTACTGTATACAATATACCAGCTAGACACAGATAATATTGATAAAGGATTGCCCTTGACTAGGCAAAGCAATAATCTCATGAGTTGGGTTTTCATTTATAATTTGAAAATGACTGTTAAGAAAGGAAGGAGAGCTTGCCTATAACCATCTAAGTAAAAAGCCTACATGAGATCTCTACCATGAACATGTGCTAAACTTGAAGTCTTAGTCAAGGAAGTAATAAATGAAAAAATCATGTGAATTGACTGTACTAATCAGGGGTGGGTTCTACTTACCTCTCCTACCTCTCCTACCGGTTCTAAAGGTGCACGCACTTTGCGCGTGGTCGGGGCGCACTTTGTGCACGCGCTTTGTGCACGCAGCGGACAGGCGCTCCTGCGTATGCGCAGAAGCTTTTGGGAGGCAAAAAAGATCAAAAAACGTTTTGTGCGCATGCGTGCAAGCGTGCTCTGCACGCTCCACAATCGGGCCGGTAAGTATGGGCGTGCAGGGGGGCACAGTCCGGGACACGTAGAACTGGTTCAGTGATGTCACAGCATCACCGCTACTGGATTGCGCAAACCGGACCAAACCGGGGGCAACCCACCACTGGTACTAATCCAAGCAAATGACATTATAGCATAGCAATATATGATTCCAATCTGTACCTAAAAGTAAAGGTTCACCTTGCACATATGTGCTAGTTGTTCCCAACTCTAGGGGGAGGTGCTCATCTCTGTTTCAAAGCCGAAGAGCCAGTGCTGTCCGAAAATGTCTCCACAGTCATGTGGCTAAACGCCAAAGGCGCACGGAACGCTGTTACCTTCCCAAAGGTGGTCCCTATTTTTCTACTTGCATTTTTTACCTGCTTTCAAACTGCTAGGTTGGCAGAAGCTGGGACAAG
>JANHFM010001745.1:96704-109104 GCA_032468115.1 Grayia smithii | reverse complement strand
ATGCACCAAGACAAATTCCTTGTGTGTCCAATCACACTTGGCCAATAAAGAATTCTATTCTATTCTATTCTAAATCTTCTCCAAGATTACTCAGAAATAACTCCAATTAAATTCAGCTGAATCTTATCTTTTCTAATAACAGTGTATGCTGAGAGAAAGCAGAAATCTAGAGACTGGAGCATAAAAAAATCCTGGCTACAATTCTGCCTCCTTCATTTAAAATTTAGCTACTGAATTTAGCAGTGTTACTTCCCACACAATCTTGCCAAAAGAACATCAGCAACATAAGGACTAGAGATATTTACCATATTGATTTAAAGGAAAAGATAGAAGTGATAATGCTGAAGAGGTTAGTAACACACACACAGACACACACACACACGAACGCACACACACACACACACACACACACAAAGACAGGCTGAAGAACAACGCTAATTGATATCAGAATCTCTATACCTGGAAACCCAAGTGATATGATTAAAAGGTAACTCCATAAAAGGTTTAAATTCAGTCAAAATGCAGGTATCTGCATATCCTATATCTTTAAGAGACCAAAAAGATGTTGGGAAATTCTTCACTACATTATCATATAATCTTAAGAGTATCAAGAAAGCAAAATACAAGACACCATGCTATTTATGAAAATAGGAACAGATTTTCTGAAAATTCACAAATAATCAAAAATCTCTGTTGTTTTACATAAGAAGTCTACTGCCATGTTAGAAGAGTTTGCCTTCTTAATCAAGTTCATCTGTTTTCATCCCCAAAGACTGCACTGTATGCATTCAAACAAACATATCATATTCAGAATCCTGGAACAGAGAATTGCCTCCTTGGCTATTTATGCTACAGATTATTACTTTTTGCTGCTTGAACCAGTGGGAAAAAAATGATGATGTGGTCAAATTGAAAAGTAAAATCTTAACTAAGCAGAACCACTGGGACAAAGAAAGAAAAAAAGTTTTCTCTCCCAGGAACTGATTATACTGGGAAATAATGCTCCCCAATGCCCTCTAAACACTTTTATGATGGGCTTTTGAAAAATGCTAGTCCACTCTAGACACTGTTCAGGTTCTTTGACAACTGAATCTGACCAAGGAGTTTTGCTCAGGAGAATCAAGAGTGACAGTTGCAAAGTGCCCTAGCAATTTGTAGGAGAAGAAATTAGGACCCAGCAGGCCCAAGAACATTGACCACCGGGCAGAAAATTTCCCATAACAAGTCATAAAAATTACAAAAGCTTAGTAGTTTCAATTACATGTTCAATTGTACATGTTAAACTGGGGGTGGCTTGGTTAATTATATAGTTTCACTAAATCTAGGCTGCAGATCAACCACCCGTTTAAAAAACAATGGTTATACAGTACAAGCCAGGCTTCCTTTCTCCCTTGCAGCTGAATCACTGCAGAACAGGCACCAAAGCCAGGGATAAGATAGAAAAGGGTAATGCCACAGCAAACCTGCTGGAACAATTAGGGCCAAGCAGATCATGGCTTCCATCATGGTTTGTCTTACCTCAAACCATCTCATGCATGTATCATTAACATGTCCAGACCAGAGCACCTAAAGTGATTTCAAATTACTGGCTGACAATGAAATACAGGGGCAGGCGTGATAACATATCGGGGAAGTGATTAGTGTAATATTCTTATGGAGCAAAGTGGCATTGTGGCTTTGGCCTAAAATAGCCATGGTTTTTCCCACAGTTCTAGTTTTTTTTTTTCTGGGCCTTGTCAATCAGGATTTGACACAAATAGATTTGGAATGTTGTGGGTAGGAACACAGATGACAAGCCAGACTTCCAGCAACACATGTTTATTTTAGATAAGACACACGTTTATTTTAGATAAGCATAAACCAACATCCAGCTTCTGGCTAACAGCTCCTTTTTAAAGGGGCCCTGTCGGCCTTTTCCAATTACTTTAAAATATGTCCTGCACATGCGTGGCAGAAGGACAAGCCTCTGCTCATGCCTGTGCAGACATAACACAAATTTCCACAAATTCGCACCAGTGCAGGAAGAAGAAAAAAAAAAGCCCAACTGCAACATATTAAATTAATTAAAGATTTTAATGAATTAAAATAAAATAGTTTTTGATCAAAATATTTATAACCCATACTATCTTAGGGGATTCCAAGTTAGGATTTGGTAATTAAAAACAGCCAAGAAACAACAAAAAATATTCATCCCTGGACTTAGAAAACAATTAAAAACTATTTAAGGAAAACAAGGGCTAATGTACACTCTTTGGGAAAAACAAAAATATTTTTTTAGAAGATATTGAACAGAAAAGTTAATGACCCTTTCAATTTGCATAAAGTTATAGGAACATTTCCCTCCATGAACTTTTGACTTCCAGAAAGTTCTGAACGTTTTTCTGAGATCACAAAGAAAAACTACAACAGATGAAGAAAGGGATTTCATTGTCTCTCCCAGGCAGCACGAAATAGTTACATTCCATGTTGTTAAATGAAACTTACCAAGCGTCTGCTATAGAACAAATGACATGTATAACATAACATTAGCAAGAGAGAGAAAGAGGAAAATCTATGCAAATGCTTGAAGGAATCTGGTATTAGCATAAACTTTTAAAAAACCTTCAATTTACCGGAATATTATCATCAAGTTCCACTACTTTATTTTCTGTAGGTGAGTTATCACAGTATTCAATAAACTCTTTCTCCAGCTTGTCAGTTTGCTTCACACTTAGTGGCTTCCATCTTGACTTTTTCTTGGGTTTTGTCTCCCAAATTACATCAGAGCTTGCAAATAAAATTTTTTAAAAAAATTATCACATTGTAAAACTATGATAAGCAATAAAACTTTATTAAATCTTCAAAAACATCTTCAATAACAAAATACTTCATATTTTTTTTAAATTTGCATTAAAACTTTTTGGAAATATAAATTATTCTATAACTGAGACTTTAATGTACTTATTAAAAAGATTGTAGTAGCAATTCAATTGTCATAATCCTCAATTATTTATTGCATATAAATTACATATTCTGTCAAGTTTTAACTTTAAACTTGGAATTTATGTAGCTGGTGCTTGCAATTGTGCCAATAAATCATCATTACTTGCCCATAACAAATTTAAAAGCAGCAGATGATGGCGAAGTTAAATTGTGCATGGTTTATTCAGATAGAAGATAAAAATTTGCCACTATTTCAACACGTACAAAGGGATTCTAGATTACAATAGGGCTGGTAATAGTTCCAATGCATTACATTCACTTCTAGAGTTAAAGAATCTAAATTACAACATCAAATATATTTTACTATATAATATACATTACTAATATTAAGAAAGATTCTACATTTTAATTTTTTTAGTTTTTTCAAATGTAAATGGTAAATTGAATATATTAGTTACCTTGTGATTCCAATGTAAGCTATTTCCTGCCTTAAATAGTTATCTACTAAAGAAATTCCAACATCTTGCAATGATACAATTATTTCTTGTTCTGCTAATTCCACTTTTTCACTTTCATATGTCATTTTGAAAACCTTTTCATCTTCAGTGAATAAGATTATACGCTGCAAACCTTCAAAAAATGAAACTATAAAAATATCCTTGGCTCCCACCTGAAAAGGTGTCATCAGGTCCTAAAATAAGACATAAATATTAATTATCAGACATTCTTCAAAGCATTGTTGCTCAGAAACTTTTTATTTCCAATTTTGATAATATACAAAGCTCCAACTGGGCAATATTTAAAGGTGTATATGGGATATTCCTGCAGCAGGCAGGGAATACAGCACTTCAGGATCTCCAACCTCAGAGTGATTATAAAGAATTAGTTACTAGTTACTTAATTCACATGTTTAAAAGGCTGTTTTGAAATTGCTTAAATATTTTCAATATCAATTGTTTTATATATTGCTTGTTATACAGTACTTTGATGAGTTCTATGGAAATATGGTGTATGTATATCTATGTACTTATGTATGCAAATGCATATATTGGCAAACATAAGCACACACAGACATATATGTATACGTGCATGTATATGGGTATGTATACACATACACACACATGCACGCACGCACACACACACACACACACACATAAAACAAAACATGAGAGTTTTGTGATGATCAGCAGTGAAGCAGACCAGTAAAAATATGCTGCCTTTTCCATGCTTAGATAACCAGAGCCCAAACAAATTCAGGATAATCCAAGATCACTTTATTCTGCACCTAAGGCATTCTGAGAATGCTAGTTGTATAAAACAGCCTAAGAGGAAATTAATTAAACTAAAATGAAGGGATTTCATAGCTTCAAATAAACTAATCTCTTGATAGGGGGAAGACGTATTTCTTTACTGAAGTCACAGAGACTTATTTATTTATTTAATTCAATTTATATGCTGCCCATCTCCCGAAAGACTCGGGCCGGCTCACAGAGATTAAAAGACAAATAGACAGTCACCCAGAATTAAATTAAAACAATTTAGAAATGGATAAAATAAAGAAAAGAAGAAAAAGAAGAAAATAAAAGAAATAAAAAGAACCCAAAATCACATCAGCCAAGCTGTTCGAACAACCATGTTTTCAGTTCCTGGCGGAAGGAGCGGAGATCGGGGCGGTCTGGAGGTCAGTGGGTAGCCCATTCCAGAGGGTTGGTGCACCCACAGAGAATGCCCTCGCCCCGGATGCCACCAACCAGACTTAAATTGTAATAATAACATGTAGTGCAACTTATTACAATGTACCGTAGTTTATTATTATTACACTTTTTAAAGCCTCCAGAGGTCAATCATATGGGGCATGATTACAATTAATAAATTCACTTATTATGAGTATACCATTTCACCATTTTAAGTTTTATACACACATACAATATGAACTGTATCACAAAGTATATGTGATGCAGTGTAATTTATATTCTATGGGCCAAAGGACTATGAAAGAAAAGTATCTTTATCAGTGAACTGAAAAAGTTACAGTATCAAAACAAATGATATTCGTAAGAATATTCTGCTTTAAACAGACTGGGTTTTGGAATACTATACATATAAGGATACCGTGTTTCCCCGAAAATAAGACAGGGTCTTATTTTCTTTTGACCCCCCAAATAAGGGTTTGGCCTTATTATCGGGGGTCTTATTATTTTGGGGATGCAGGAGGCAGCGAATGTGGGACTGGATGTCCCGTTGCGTGCCGGCTGAACAGCCAAACGCATCCCACCCCATCCCACTGGCAACAGCTGCTTCCCTTCCCTGCAGTCTCTTTATCGAGAGGGATGGCAGGTAGGGCAGGTGAGAAGCAGGACACATGTCTTACCTTTCAAGTTCTGTTGCTTTCCTTGCTGTTGTGTCCAGGGAAACATGCTGTAAAAGAAAACTTTCTTGCGAGTTCAAACTTTTAACTCGCGAGGTCTTCTTTTACAGCGTGTTTCCCTGGACACAATGGCGCGGAAAGCAACAGAACTTGAAAAGTAAGACCTGCATCCCGCTTCTCACCCATCCCACCTGCCACCCCCAACTTGCACCCCTAAAAGAGGCGGGTGGCTAAGAGAGGGACAGGAGCCCTGTCTCGCTCCATGCGTCTTGCTTCTTCCCCGCCCCACCACGCCTCTCGATAAAGAGACGACGGGGAAGGGAAAGAACCAGGCTGCTGTTGCCATTGGGGTGGGGTGGGATGTGTTGGGCTGCTCGACCGGCGCGAAGAACAGGGAGGAGAGGGCATGTCCCTGCCTTTCCCCCACCTCACCTCCTCAATTCATTCTGGTTGCTTGGCAAGCAACCAGAAGAAATGGTGGGACTGGCTGTGCGTGTGTATAAGTAGTTGGGGGGGCTTATTTTGCAGGGGGACTTATATTATCAAATGCGTTGAATAGCCTGATTGGGCTTATTATCCGGACATATCTTATTTTCGGAGAAACATGGTATAAATGTCAGAATAAACTAACATGGTTTAATTATTAAATTATTAGTATATTCTGGTATGTATACTGCATGTATATTAGATTTTACAGCAATTTTTAGAATTGATTTCATGAAGTTGCTTGGAGGAAAATAGTATCATCTATCTATAATTTCTACATAATCACCTAAAGATAGGTCCTATGTTTGTTTTTTTCAGAATCAACTCCAATGCTTTCCACAATCTTAATATATACACCAAAGTTTGATCTCTCTCACAGATGCTATGCTATGTGTGTTTGATTACAAAACGTTTTCAACATAACCAAATGCAGTGGAGTTATTTTAAGTATATATTCTCAAAGTAAGATTTAAACTTTGCTAATGCTTATTAGAAAAGCCTTCATTCTGAATGTTCTAGATATATAATTATAGATGATTTAATCAACTAAAGAAAAACAATATCTCTGATACCAGCTATTAACTAGTGTATCTGTGTTGTTCAAAACAAGTCTGGACAATGACACAAATTAGAATAGAATAGAATAGAATAGAATAGAATTCTTTATTGGCCAAGTGTGATTGGACACACAAGGAATTTGTCTTGGTGCATACTCTCTCGGTGTATATCCCAACCCTTTCTACCAGGCGATATCTAAATAAATCATACTTCAGGTACCATTGTGTTCAATAACCTTAATCGATGGCTGTCTGACTAGGATTTATGAGGGCTGTAGTATGTCAGATTGGTGAAGAACAGGAATTTTCAGTATAATCTGTTTTAATTAGTAGTTTTAAGAATCATTTATTTTCAAATGGTTTTTAAATTATTAGTTGCTATAAATACAGTGTAGGCAATGAGCCATATTTTTTCATTACATGCCATCAAGTCCTTGTTAAATCCTAGCAACTACACAGATTTTTTGCATGACAGTCTGTCCCTGTCTTGGTGTTTTAGGTCTTCCAGTGGTACACTCATTGCCATAGTTAAAGCTCTTGCTGCTGGTTGTCTTCTCCTCTTTTTTTCAATTTTCCTCAGAATTGGAACATAGAGCATTCTCCAGACAGCTAAGTCTTTGGATAATATATCCAAAAGTAGAATAATATAGAGTCTGAATGAAGCACACATTTTTTCTTCTATTCAGTTGTGTCCAATTCTCAGAAATATATGGACAAATCCCTGCATTTTTCTTGGCAAAGATTTTTAGAAGTGATTTCCCATTGCTTGCTTCCTAGAGTGAAAAGAAAGTGGCTAGCCTAAAGACAACGAGCTGGTTCTGTGCCTAAAGCAGGACTAGAACTCATAATTTCCTTGTTGTTAGTCTGATGCTTTAACCACTACATTAAACTGGCTTTTGGAATGAAGCATATACACCCTGGTTAAATGATAAAGATATTACAGAGCCAGTGTATTTTATGGTGGTGGATTCTACACATGCTATTTTCCCTCATATTTCCATTCCAGCCTGTAAACTAATATACAAGACCTAATATTTGTCAGCTTACAGGTCTCTAATACCGATATATAGTTTCTGTTTATTAGATATACACAATAACATTTGTTTAAGTGAGTGTTTGTTTTTTGTATCATTAATTCTTTACATGGTCAGTGAAACTGTTATTAATTTGAAAAAGAATCTATTATTAACTTGAAATTCAATTTACTGCCTGTATTATCAATTCCACGACACAGAAAACGAAACCATTAAATCCTATATCTGAACCCAGTTCATTTCTTCACCGTTCAGATGCTGGAAAGTCCATATTAAAATATAACTTATGCTTAACTCCTAAAATACCAGTTGTACATGTTTTAAACATGAAACCTAAAAAGAATTTCTAGTATCTACAAGCAGCACACCACTGTAAAGATTAGAAAGCAATCAATTGAAACGTTACTGATTGATAATATTTGATATATTAATTTAATCATTCCATAATTAATATTGTTTAATATAATTTAAAAACTAATAAATATTAATTTTATTGATTTTAAAGATTATCAGTAACCTTGTGATCAGCATATTTTATCCAGTATAGGCATTTAAGCACATTCTAAGCTTTCATTCCAACACATCCCTTCAGATGTGTTACAAGGAATGTGTAAGAAGATCTCTTCCCAAAATGTTTTGTGTCCCTGAGTTGGTCAGCAAACTCCTCTGTTCATTTAGAGCCCTTGGCAGTGCCCTTGCTTTCCACTACTTGCCAGATTAGTTGCCAGGGATGGTTCAGCTGCCTACAAAATCCACTAGATCTGGATTGCCAGCTAGAAAGAAGTCAGCATCAACACAGCTTCTGGCAAAATGTTATAACTGTTATTAATCTCTATTTTTCAGCATTTGCTGTTTCAGATTATTCTTTTAGTATATTATGTCTTTTATCTGTGAGCCGCCCCAAGTCCTTCGGGAGATGGGGCGGCATATAAATGCGATAAATAAATAAATAAATAAATTATATAGCACAGCAATGATCTGGGTTTACAGCAGGCTTACATCTTTTATTTCTCCCTCTCTTAACTCTATAATTACCATCTTTTAACAGTTTTTAAACACACATTGATATTTTGTGCTGTAGTTTTGAATGTCATATTTTCTAGGTTCTCTAGGTTTATATTTCATCCAAAAATGAAATTGGATTGGATTTCAAGGATATTCCAAGACCAGTTCAGCAACAAAGATATAGAAGCCTGGAGCTGAAACATATGATGAACAGTTTCAGGAACTGGGTATGTCTAGTCTAATGAAGAAAAGAACTAGAGGTGACATGATAGCAATTTCCAATATTGTCCCAAAGAAAAGGGGCTGAACCTATTCTTCAATACTGAGCACTTGAGGGCAAGATAATGAGTAATGGATGGAAAGCTATCAAGGAGAGATGCAACTAGAATTAAGGAGAAACTTCCTGACAGAACAATTAATCAATGGAACATCTTGTCTCCAGAAGTTGTAGGTGCTCCATCACTGGAGGCTTTTAAGAAGAGATTGGACAACCATTTGTCCATATGGTATAGGATTGACAGATTGTTAATCTGTTGAAAGGGACCTTATAGGTCATCTAGTCCAAGCCCCCCACCCCCTGCTCAAGCAGGAGACCCTACACCATTTCTGCCAAATTCTGCTCCTTCCACCGTGGCCTGAAGACATGGCTGTTCCAGCAGATTGGCTGACTGACAGGGGTTTTAATTTCACTGTTTTAATTGTGTTTTAGTTGTTTAATTTTAATAATTTTGACTTTTAATTAATTTATTTATTGTTCGTTTGTAAAGCCTGTGAGCCGCCCCGAGTCCTTTGGGAGAAGGGCGGCATATAAATCAAACAAAATAAAATAAATTAATTAATTAAAGGATCAGGATCTCCTGACTGAGGGTGAAGTAGAAGACCTGCAAGGTCCTTTACAACTCTGTTACTCTGGTTTTTTTATATACATATATATACATCACACACACACACACACACACACACACCCGTAGTTTGAGACATCGAGTTTTATGCAGGTGCTCATAATTCTATAATTTGCTTGCATAAGAATCCCATTTTCATCTCTTTTCGGGGCTATATGTAGTATTTGTACATAGATCAGTACTGAAGATGTGCAAAGCCAGAAAAGTTCCAGAAAAAAATCAGTCTAGGGAACTCTGGGGAAGCGCAAACTGCTTCCGTTTGGAAGATTACGTTATGGAAAACAGCTGGACCACCTTCTGAATGGCTATGAGTATTCAAAATGTTCTCTTCCCAGAGAATGTTTAGCAGACCCTTAATAATGAATAACATTTATAATCTTGATCGCCTTACAGATCAACGAAAAAGGATCCCTGCCCTCCAATTTTCAGTCTGGCAAGATGAAAAGAGATAACCTAGCACAAAAAAAAAGGGAGGGGTAGAAGGAAGGAAATATTTAGATATGCCGATTCTTCATGTTAATGTTGATAACTGTAATGAGAAGGTATAATGCAGCCAGAAGTTGTCAGAGGTTTTATGAGGACTAGCTGGACAGAAACAGCTCAAAAAGAAGAGGAAATCAAAATTAATGTTTGCTCAGCTGAGTAGATGGAATAGCTCTAATTCCTGCTTTTCCCTCTAGTATAGCCAAATGGAATGCAATCCTATGCACATTGATTCTGTGGAGATCTTTCTGAATAAATAACGAATAGGATTACACTGTAAGATAGTTTGTACAAAAGGAGTTAGAGGGTAAGCTCCAAGTTATGGCACTCTGAATATTATAGCACAGAAAGGGTATGTGCGTGCAAAAAGCTGTGATTGTGTGGTAACTTTGTTTTTCCAATAGCTTTTTATTGACTCCAGAAATTATTTGTGGTGATTTGTGAATTCCTGGAAAGTGGACCAATCCCAAGATATGACCTTCTATTTTAAAGTCATTTTTGCAAAATTAATTCTTAAAGGTTAACACACCAAGTAAAAATATTTTGATACTGGAACAGAATTTTAGTACTGGTTTTTGTTTTGTTTTTTGGGTCATTTTCAATTTCCAAGTTAAAGCTCCCTGCCAGACATAGCTGGAAATTATAGCCCCAAACCACTTGCAAAGAAAGGTCATGGTAGATCTACCAACTCTTGAGCAGAAATAAAGGAACTCTTCTGTCGCCTACAGTTACAGAAATCTCTATTCAAGACTATGCTAGATAGTCATCAATGTACTTAAGTAGCTAAGGGATACTTTTCTCAAGCTTAATTCTATTTTGCCTTAAATGGCAGGCTTTCTGTGCATCTAAAAGACTTCTCCCAGTGCTGTTAACCTATACATTGAGGTTAGCTAGGGAAGCACTATTCATAGTCTGGCTAGCAATGTGGCAGTAGGATAGGAACTTCTCAGGGGTATCCCTCTGATTATGGAACTTCCTCTTGGCAGGGAGGGTTGTGTTCCTGCTGTTGTGTTTCAAAGAACTGAAACTATATTAGCTTGGACATTTGAAAGATAAGAATTACGCTAGGTTACGTTTGCCTTTTAAAATGAATGTTGTTTTGCTTTATATTCTACTTTATAGAAGCCTATAAAAACCTTACACTATTCTTTATTCATTGATCTTTATTCAGGATCGATTTATTGCTATTTTATATCTTGCTTTGGGCTCTTTAGAGGAAAAGAGTATACTCCTAATAATTGCAAATGCTAATAATAATTTCAATATTTATTTTCCCTTCCCAGGATACACAAGGTGCCCTGAAGTGGCTAGTCTTCATTTTGATGTTAAAAATAATCTTGCAATAACATCTCTGATTTCATAAGAAAATATAAACAATTTAATGTTTTATGCATTGGTCAGGTTCACATAAGAAAACTAATTCAGTGAAAAAGTGACCTGAATATATTGTGTAAACAATACATTCTTCTTTTAGTGCCATACTGGGATTTTTAGCTAGATATCAAAATATCCCTATACAAAATTGGCTTTGGGTAAGTCAGAAAAGGCAGAAATATTGATCCATATTCTCCTTTACTACCCTCTTTATTAATATGTCCATTCAACATTGATTATACCTCTTTTGAGAATAAAGGCAGGCAGCATTTTTGTATTCTTATTGTTTACGTATCTCAATAGGAACATTTTCGTGCATAATATGAGTCAAAGATTTTGACTCATTTAATATTCAAGAAAAGGTGGTATACCAGCAGATTTATACACTTAACGATTTTCTGAGATATATGATTTATATAATATAAAAGTCTATCTTGTGAATTTGGATTGTCTTTTATGCTTTTTATTTTGGACTCTAATAATATCACTTACTGACCAAAACCTCATCAACAGTAAGATTAAGAAAGGGTTTGTTTTAAATTAAAGCAGCCCTGTAGTTATATTGGATCAGTTTATTCTCATCCAGTCTTCTAAATACCAAAACTCACTCAACTGTAGGGCAATTTTCACACCCAATCCTCTATGACCTATTAAAAAAAATTAATGAAGCCTTGCTAGACTTCTCTTGACAAAATATTTTATGGAATACAAGATAAGATTACTGGAAGTGGGAGAGGGATATTTTATTGCTTCAAACCATGGCTCTTGACCACCTACTGTCACTCTGCTACCACAACTACTTAATAAAGAGATATGACTAAATTAGTGTCTGATGGAATTAAGCAGGCTCTCTGACCAAAGCCATATGTAGAATGGTTAGGAAGCAGAAATATTTTCATAAACAGTACAGGTTCCTCATATATTTTTATTGCAGTATAAAGAGATAGTTTTATTGACCAGAGTTTTAAGAAACTTTGATGCTTTTCACGGAGTATAAATGTATTAGATCTGCATGGTTCACAGCATAGGAATTTTTGTTTTTCCTGGCAGCTATCCCTGCTGATTTTTTTCATTCATCTAACTAAATTTGGAAGTTAAGTCTTCCTGGCTACTTGTTAAATGGTATTTAAAGTGGTCTGTCTTCTTCACTCCTCCATTTTTAAGTGCTTATATATTGACACCATGGGTGGAAAGTTAATAGAATAGAATAGAATTCTTTATTGGCCAAGTGTGATTGGACACACAAGGAATTTGTCTTGGTGCATACTC
>JANHFM010001745.1:65065-79902 GCA_032468115.1 Grayia smithii | reverse complement strand
CCCAAAGAGGCTTTTTGACAAGGCAACTGGACTTTCTGGTTTTTTCGTTGAAGACGTTTTGCTTCTCATCCAAGAAACTGCTTCAGAACTGAGAGCTGAAGAAGCTTCTTGGATGAGATGCAAAACGTCTTCAAAGAAAAACCAGAAAGTCCAGTTGCCTCCTGAAAAGGCACCTTTTGCGACAACCATGACCTGGATGACTGAGAATTTCCATAGACATTTAACCTCTTGGTAATTTGCTGTCTGATAGGGAAGGATTTTTTTCTTCCTTTTCTAGTTGCTATGTGTTACCTTCTTTTTCAAGGATGAAATGTATTTGTGGTGTGTTTTGTACTCTGTATTTTTCAGACCATCCCAAACTAACTTGAGATTAATTTCTGGAAAGTCTATAACAATGAGATATGGAGGCATTTCAACTAATGATATAGGTTAGTATTGGGACCTTCCATTCCAAAAACAAGGGGCATAAACAGTTGTAGGTAGGCTGATAGCTGGTGGAAATAATGCCAGTACATTACTAGAGGTTATAGATTTGAAATCTATAGCTACAAGTTACTCTGAAGCTGCTCTACTGAATGATATTGCGTAAATCATTTCCTTAAGACTGTTTAGGAAGCAAGCAATTTTTTCCTTTAATAGTTCTTCTCTTCTAGCTTTGAGTGGGGAAAGAGGCTTACATGGGACCTTACTGTCAGTCTTCTATCCCCATCAAAAATGTAAGCTTGATGCTGTTACTAATCTGCAAGCATGTATGTGAAGTATGAACTAATTAGAAAATGTTGGTGATGATAAAATACAAATTTGCAGAGTGCAGGTAGTCCTTGACTTACGACCATAGTTAAGCCCAAAATTTCTGTTGGTGAGTGAGACATTTGCTAAGTGAGTTATGTCCCATTTTACAACCTTTCTTGCTACAGTTGTTATGTGAATCACTACAGCTGTTAAGTTAGTAACACGGTTGTTAAGTGAAATCTGGCTTCCCTATTGACTTCGCTTGTCAGAAGGTTGCAAAAGGAGATCACAAAAGGAGGGACGCTGCAACTGTCATAAATATGAGTCAGTTGCCAAACATATGAATTTTGATCACATGATCATGGAGATGCTGCAATGGTTGTGTGAAAAAGGATCATAAGCAGGGGTAAAATGTATTTACCTTCGCTACCGGACCAGAAATGTGAGCACGCGTGCCTCTTCTGCACAGAGGGTCAAAAATGGGACATGATGATGTCCTGGTAGGTGGGCGGAGCCTCCTGCCGCCAGTCCTACTGGATCGCGCAAGACGGATAGATCCGGCTGGATTTCACCATTGGTCATAAGTCACTTTTTTCAATGATGTTGTAACTTTGCTGTAACTAAATGGACTGTTGTAAGTCAAGGTCTGTCTGTAGTGTTTGCTAGCGCAGGTTTTCAGATATATTCAAGTGCTTATATTAATACTATCTTAATTTAGCTTAGCCTTCAAAACAGTCCAGTAAATGTTCCTAAAATAGCATGTTAGTAGTTATAGTGTGCACATCTGTACAAAGCAAGATTCTGAGAATATAGTAGACAATCAAGATTACCAGTTAGAGTCCCCTGTAAATCAGATTAAATTATTTTAATAAAATCTTCAAACATTTTTCCCCACATGCGTCTAATCAGTGCAGAAAGATCCAATGGCAACATATTCTTTTTTTGACCATGCTTCTTTTTCTCATCTTCAGGCTATCAACAAGAGAAGCTTAAGTTATCTTTAGCTATAGCAATATTGAAGTAGTCTTATCCCTCTTATTCCAGTGCAGTCCAAGGACAGACAAGATATAAGAAACCTGTTAGGCTTTGGATAGAAGTCAAGCAATCACAATGACTTAAAATGGGCAAAAGAGTCAGGATAAGGATCAGAAGCCGAGACTGTAAATGCTACTAAAGTTTTCTTCTGATTCAAGGATAGGTAGAGAATATTTCAGTTTAACAATGGAGAAAGGCTCATCAGATGCATCTTCTCAAATACCTGATTCACATATCAAATTAGAAGTAAACATCTTCCTCAGTTGTTTTGACTAAGAATTATAAATTTTTCAGGAGATTTTTTTTATGATAACAAAGCATTGTTAAGAAAATAATGAAAAATTCATTTGCGTCCTGTGATGTAGTAACTTATTTATGAATTGTTACTGAGTTTAGTTGATTTGATCTTCATTGTCCACCTGTAAAATATGGGTTATCTAGTTAATATTTTAATCTTTTATGTAGTCTTATATTTCTATAGTCTAATAACTCAAATGTAAAGAAAGTGGACTTGAAATAGAATAGGAATTCAGAGGGTTAACCATGATGAAAGGGTAGAGAACCAGAAAGCAATTATGTGGTTGAGATGCTAAACAAATGAATTATGTTCTCAATTACTTTAACTAAATGTTTTTCTCCTTATTTTGCAGAATGTGCTTATTGTGGAGGTAAGTTCATATATGTTCATCTATGTCAACGAGCAGTTTGCATGGATTTCTTATTATATTCTAATTAGAGAAATATCAGTAATTTTTGAATGCCTGTCTAAATGCCAAACAATAACAAAAATTGATAATTTAACAGAAAGTACATGTAAAATGTTTGTGAATCATCTATTTAAAATTCTAGACTTAAAAAGTTATTGGAAGAGTGGGCCTTTGTTTTAATGATAAACAAAATATCACTGAATTATTTTAAAAAATTAACAATATGTTTTATGTGTCTATTGTTAATATAATTTAACTTTTGGAATATTAATATACAGCATTTTATACTGCTTTGCTAACATTTTTTGTACATTTTACAAAGGATATCATTGGAACTGGAAGGACTATGAAAGCACTTCTTGACAGTATTAAAAAATATAAACCCAGCATGGTTAAGGTAGCAAGGTAAGTGTCCATTTGTGAAAGAATATATTCAGGCTTAATTCAGTCTGGTGCAAAGTCAAAATTTCCTTAACTTTGATTTGTTTTCTAAATTCAACAGAAGTATCAAACCCCAGTTTATCAACCATTTTGCAGGCATTAATTTTGGATAATTAATTTGTTTAGCTTTTGGTGCTAATCCAAAAGCTGAACAAGCATATCAGAGTTTAGGAGAAAGAACTATGCATAGCCTGTCTTTGCTCTTGGTATTAAAATATTAGGGTGGTTCATGAAAGCTCTGTATTGGGACTGAAACACTAACACTTGGGTCATTTTGCATAATCAAAGTTAGTAAGAAAACAAAAGACCACATAGACTATATTTAGAAGGTGAAGAGATATGATACAATTCTTCTGTTTACTTAGAACTAAGTTAAATTAATTTTAATCAGTCTCAATTCTAAGTAAGTATTAAATACCATATTTTCCGGACTATAAGATGCACTGGTATATAAGACGCATCAAGGTTTCGAAGAGGTAAGCAAGAAAAAAAGTTTTTGCCTTCCCCGGCTCCCAAGAGCACTCTGCAGGCCTCCCAAAGTCTCTGCATGCCCCGTTTTTGTGAAAAATGGGCCCATTTTTTTACAAAAACAGGGTCGTTTTTGCCTTGCCCAGCCCATAGGAGCACTCTGCAGGCTTCCAAGGTTTGAACATCCCTGATAGAGAGATTATTTACCACAAGTGTAACACCAGCAACTTTCTATATGGATATCTATGATGGCCTCTGAGGCGGATGCCACAAGACTGGAAAACAAAGATAGAATATTGATTGAGATTTTGTCCTTATTACTTTTTCAACATCTCAAATAGCAACCAGAAATATTAAGATGCTGGATACAAAGTCCAGTGAAGTGAAGATAGACTAAGGACTAAGGGAGAACAATTAGTGGGCTAGAAACTACGTTTCTCAAGTAGACACCAAGGGAACTAGCTATGTTTAAGAAGAGAAGGGAAAGCATGGTAACATTCTTCACATACTTGAAAAGGTGTCACACAGAGTAAGCCATTTTCCCCCCAGAATGCAGGGTATAAAATAATAGCGTCAAGTGACAAGAAGGCAGATTCCAGTCATCCATTAGTGAAAACTTCTCAGTGCTAAAAATAGTTTGATAACAAAGCACAATATTCAGAAAATGGTGGGTTTTCTTTGGTGGTTGTCTTCATATAGAAGCTGAATATACATTTCTTTGGGATATTTTAACCTGGATCTTTGCATCGAACAGAGAGCTTCTTAATTCTGTGATTCTAACTTCTGCTAGAAGAGAAAACAGAAGAACAAAGTTCCAACTGTGCAATGGCCACTTATAAAAGAAGTAATTAGCATTTGAAGAGGGTCACTGCTCATTCAAAGAGACATTATTATGTCCATACTTCAGCTTGAAATAAGGCAGGGTGGCCATTCATAATATGGGCCATGGTTCACTTTCGTGAATCTTTACTTGTATGGGACAAATTATTTGGATTTTTTTTAAATCATGGAAACATTTTGTTCTTCATTTAATTGCAGCTTGTTGGTGAAAAGAACAGCTCTACCAGATGGATTCAGGCCTGACTGTAAGTTCCTTTCTGTGAGTTACTTCATATTCAAAGATATTCAAGAAAACTTCCATTCTCAAACTAAACAAGATGCTCTTCAAAAATGTTATTAAGAAAAGTATTGAAAGTATTATCCTGAATGGATAAAATAAAGTTTAAAATATTTCAGATTTTCTTTCCTTTTCTGAGTCAAAATCAAGAGGATCACTTTGGGACAGTTTATATGATCTAATTGGACACTTCTAGTCATTTAAGGGATCAGCTGTAAAGCATTCTCCTCTAAGCCTTCTTATATCAGACATAGCTAGAATTTGGCTAATAAAGACAAAGACTTTAAAGAAAAATGACCTCAGATTATCATTTTAACAATACATCCCTTTTTCTTTTTCTTCCTCCTATGTTAGATTATGGATTTGAAATTCCAGATTTATTTGTGGTGGGTTATGCCTTAGACTACAATGAGTACTTCAGAGACCTAAATGTAAGTTTCAGCATTCTCGATTTCCTGAAATAAGCTTTTTTTTTTTTTATAACGTAGTAATTTGCAAAGTGCTTCTTTGACAGGTTGTTAATAGAAGAGGAAAAGAAGAGCAGGGGGCGCAAATTAGTATTGGTAGAATGTATGGTATGACTGCAAACATTCAATTTTTGACATTTTTAAATAGATTGGCAAAATCTGTTATCTGAAATCCTCGAGAATTTGTGGTAGTCAATGGAGATATGAGATTCAGGACTCATTGAGATCTATTAAAGCCTTGAATATAATCTCTAGAAACTTTAACACAGTAAATTTTTAATGTGGCAGTAGAAGAAATTATTACATTCTTGAAAAATAAACATATTCAACTATATATAACTGGTCTGCCCTTACCTAATTTTCTGTTGGACCCTGCTGGTATCTGGGAGTTGTCTGAGGCATGCTACTCTAAAGCCAAAGGTAGCTATGCACCCCAATGTAGACAATAATAGACTAAAGAAGCCAGTGACCCAAATGGTATTTAACTTCCTGTACTTTGCATTTTCTAAGGAATTTAGTGCAGAGTTGGTTGTATAACTAGTATTTGCCTTCAGTGAATGACAATGTTAAAACTTCTGTTGTTTCAGCACTTATGTGTTATCAATAACCACGGCAAAGCAAAATACAGAGTCTAAAGAATAACTAATCATCTTTGTCTGGAACATTGGTAGTCCTCATGATCATCTCCATAAGAACAGACCAACTCATCTCATTCAGACTGAACTATATATGGCAACATCCCCAGGAATGATCGCCTTGGACTTTGACACAGCTAAACTCCTTTATTTCCTTCAGACTTCCTAGGGTAACTAGCATGAGTCAAAGACAGACATAATACAATATTCTACATCCAAAAGAATAGAAATTAGAGATGAAAGGAAACTTGGTTTTTAATTTTTTGCACCCAGCTTTGCCCAACCTATCATGCCAGATTTATTGGAGATAAACTCCTATTGTTTTTAACCATCTAACTTCCTTAACCTGTGTAACAAGTGCCTTTAAAAATTTATATTAAACACAACTGCACAATGATCAGTGGGCTCTGTGGGGCTATTATAACAGTTATTACATTTTAATGGTGCAGTTTGTTAGCTCTTGTTTTTCAGGCAGTGTTGTAGTGCCTTTACTTAAGCTCTTTTTTAACAAGAGTTTCTAATGCATAATTGTTACCATCTACTTTTTATGACTCAATCATTGTTGAGATATTTATTCTCACCCATTATTTAAAACTCAAAGGATTAAAGACCTCAAACTAAATGATTTTCTCTTAACTCAATAGCTCCTTGTAGAACCCCTGAGATAAATTAGGCTGGTCAAGAATATCTTTAGCCAATGTTTGAGTTCATAGAAACAAACAGACTGCATTGTGGTTTAAATTTTGGGTTTTGTACATCATTGCTTTTGTTTTAATATTATGTGTGAACCATCTCACTATAGCATGTTCAGCAAAACATAGTTTTAAACCATACCATGGCTTGCAGGCAGTGAGGAAGTGCCATAATTAAGCAAACAATTATCTTATTCAAAGTCCAGTATTATGTACACTATATAATAACCCTCTAATATGCTTCAAAATTAATTTAGGATTTGAAATGATAGTAGTCCTAGTTTTACATTCTTATCCAGAGGAATTCAGAAGATGGCAATTTGTCATCTTTTATTTGTTTCAGTAGCTTGTTGCTTTCTAAGGTTGATGGGAATTGAAATCCAGTATCTGGAGGGTAGGGACAATTGCCTATGCTTCGTCTGATCTTAGTGTCATGCTGTCTTTGTTCATTTCTTTGTCTTCTGCTTCTTACATCTCCACAAAATTTGTTCCAATGCCACTTTCTTTGTTTAGAGCTACAACCCTGTTCAGGGATACAAGGACTAATTTGAAATCATTGGAATAATATAAGTAAGTGAATTAGCACAGTAGATCATGGAAAACAGAATTTGCATACAAGAAATGTTAAAATTCATTGGATTGTTACTGCTTTTGTGAAATATATCTGTAGTTGCTAATTATGTATTGAGTCTTTCCCAAATAAGCATTGTCCAGATGTATTGGGACTGCAAATACCAGAATTCATCTCAGGAATTCTAAGAACCAGGCTCTGGCAATTGGCTGTGGCCTCCAATGTAGGCATCCCATTCTGGAAGGGCCTGGTAGATTAGGAGAAGATCCTACATCCACCCTATTTAACACTTTGGTCCTTTTTATCCAGTTTGTTCTTCATTTTAATTTTTTAACATTTAATGCTCAATGTTTTATGCTTTCAACCTTCTAATTGTTTTATATTGCTATTATGATACTGTAACATGCCCAAAAATCACTTGAGAGTCAGATGGGGAGCATATAATTTTAATAAATAAATAATCATGCTAACACATCTAGAGATGTAGGATTAGGGAAAGCCAATGTATCAAATCCTCAGATATTCTATAATAATAATTGAAGTTATCTTTGAATTCTGGCCCAGATTATTTAATTTATAACCTTAATTTAGGTTATAGTTCAAAGCATTCCAATCAATTTATGGTCCAACAATATTTGGATTGATGGGACATGCCTGTTGTTCAGTTGTGACTCTAATACAATTGTAAGCCTCTTGGTGCCTTCCTTTGAGCTATAATTCCTTTGTAAAGCAAATAGTTTACTGTATTTAAAAACTATCTAGACATTAAAGAGTATTGAATTCTTACAACACGATAACTTGTTTTCCTTTCATCTCATCCATGTAAATGATTTTTTTTCACACATTTCTTCTGCATGTGAGGCTACAAGTGTAACTTTCTTAACAGTAGATCTTATTTAACACTGTGGAACTAAAAATCTCATTTAACACAGTAGAGCTTGATTAAATATGCTGGAAAATTGTGTTTTTCTGTAAATCAAAAAAAGTTTTCCCATTTTCATTGGTTAAAAACTAGCCTTTTCCTCTTCTATATTTGGAAAGGCTTAGGTTAGGGAGAGAAATATGATTATGTTTGTAAGTCTCAAAACAAATTTGTAGATTGATGCTCAGAATCACCAGGTGCTGCCATACCCCAGTTCCTGAACTATTAATTTATATTTGATTCCAAATGGTGGACTTCACACTTCAGATAAAAAAAATAGATCCTGTAAATTCAAACCCATAATTATTTTTATATTGGTGATTATAATTTCTCAATTTGTTTTAGCACTGAAAAGATAGGTTCAGGGGTTATAGGGTTAAAGCTGCATGTCCAAACCACAGACTGTATGAGCCCCTAAACTACTAATGTGACCCCACAAGATCATAAAATATAAAAAAATAAAGGAGGTTTGCAATTGATATACATTAACTATATTTTATATGATGCTTGAGACAATTCTTCTTCACTCAGTACAGCCCAGGCAAGCCAAAAGTATGTTTGTTTTCCAGTTTATCTTCATAGGTAATAACATCCAAAATTAACAGGCTTCCAATCTTTTCGCTAGAATAATACCAGAGCACTTCAGCTTTGCTTTCCAAATGGACTGCTTAGCATGGGTCTGCAACCTTAAATACTCAAAGAGCCATTTAGACCCGTTTCCCACAGGAAAGAAATCACTGGGAGCCTCAAAACCTGGGTGGGCATGGCCAACTCAACATTTCTTACTCCCACCCAGTCACATGACCTCCTCCCCTCCCAGCTATGCTTTCCCAGGTTTTGTGGTTCCTGGTGTTACCTTAGGTAATTGTTCTTACCTTCTCAGGCCAGGCTAGGAGTGACTGGGAGGGGAAGGCGAGGGGAGGGGCCAACTAGTGGTGGGTTCAGCAGACAGGGAGCCAAAGCGGGGAACAAAAGAGCCATATGCGGCTCCGGAGCCACAGGTTGCAGACACCCAGCTTATCCCATAATCTCTAACTGGACATGATGGAAGTTGTAAACTATCCATACAAACTTAACTATGAGGAAGAAATACCTAAAGACTACTAAGCACAAATACTTCCATAATAACTAATTATAGCCAAAGGTATTCTTAAAAAGCATTTCAGTTTTTAAAAATTGGATTTTCTTTTCTCGTGCTTGTTTTTCATAACCAGATCATTGGGTGTAAATGCTGGAATGGCTAGGATTTTTACTGATTAAATGTACTTTGTTCTGAAAAAAGGGGAATAATTTTAAAATGAAACTTAAGAATGTGTAAAGTATTTGAAGTACAGTTGCCTTAGTGGGCTTCCTGATTTTTACACAAACATCTCCAGGGAAATTTTGCATTTTTACCTTTGCAGGTAAAAGAAGAAAAGTCAGGAGCTATATACAAATGCTCCCAAAAGCTTCCTGGAGACAGCCAATCGTTAAAAAAAAAAAAGAAGAATTACAAGCAAAAGATGTTTTGTCCTGAACAGCATGGGATCTATTGTGGTTAGACTGGAATTTCCAGTAAACTAATAAACAGTTAGGATATTTTACCATATTGCAAATTTCTTACAATTTATCTTTTTTCTTTTAGCGTAGATTTGCATACCAGCTTGAAGCTCTCACTTCAAGTAAATAAATGTGTTTTGGCAAAAACAGTGTAAATCTTTGCTCCCGGCTAGTTCAAATTTTCCTGCATCTAAGTATTAACTTGTATTTCTGCTCTCTATAAAAAGAGAATAAAGCAAATAATAATAATTATGGGATTTCAGATGTTTTTCAGTTTTTCAATTTTTATCACACATCTGGTATTTTCACAAAATGCCGTCGCTATCTTGGGTTCGTTGGGTATGCATTTTTAGGCTGAAAACAGGTGGTTTTTTAAAAGAAGAAAGTTCTTTTGAAGTTATGGGAACTTATGTCTCCTCTGATTTAGCCTTGGAACTTCGGACATCACAGCCTGTTCTATCTGGACTGCGGTTAAAAAGAACGCATTCAATCTCAAAAGGCATGCAAAATATACTTTCGGCATATTCAGTATCAGAAGGCATGCAAAACATTCTCAACACATAAATAATCTTTTCGCCATAATCATGAGAAAAAAATAAAAAAGTTCGTGCCTGGGAAATGAATGTCCTTGTATGCGCTAAACACCCACAAAAATTTGAGCACAGGTATTTTTTTTCCAATGAATATTCCTAATCAATATCAAACTTTATAACCTGTAAGTCTCCCAGAGTCACTTTGTAAGGGTGGCATAAAAATTAAATAATAACTAAATAAATGATTCCAGATGTAAAAGGTTTGATTCAATTGTCACATTTTGGTAGTTTTCTGTATTTAATAAATTGGCACACCTGAAAGTGAGGGGAAGCTCAGGTAATCCAATCCTCTATTTACCTTAAGGCATATGACTAAATAGAAAATGTTTGCCATTGTCTATTCTTTTTTAAATATGTATATAATTTGTCTTTTTCTGAGAATAGAGATATTTCCTTGTCTATATTAATCATGTAGAGATATTTGGAACGATACACTTTCCATTAAACAAAAAAATTCTCAAGGCACAGATATGAGATATACTGTATGAAAATGACACTAAGACACATTAGACTAAGTCTAATACAGATAACAATACTTAAGCTTTGTTATTTTCCTTTCATGCAGCTAATGCTAATGCTAACACAAGTTCTGCTAACACCTGTACTGACTATTACTGATGCAACTCATTTCCAGTAGGAACTTGAGCATCATAAACTTGTATATACAGCTGCTTGTTTACTACACTCCTTATCAAAGGCTCTCAGGCTTGCATCTTATACAGATTGTTCTTTGACATGAACAAGGAGGAGGGTAGATGATAGATAGTAGTATGGTAGATGAACATACAGTGGCATATGATAGATTATTACCAAGAAGAAAAAATAGGAGTAAGAAACTCTTCCTGCTCAATTGTTGTATTCTGCTAAACTAGCATTTTCACCTAAGCAAAAGTTCATAACTCTCTTAGAAATGTCCCCAAAGGAAAACTGTACCCTTTGAACTGTGACTGCAGTGATGTTGATAAAACATTTGGACATCTCATAATGCAGAAGGTCCAGATTCAACTTCTCTCCATATAGCAAGAAAAAACTCTACTCTGAAATCTTGAACTGCCGTTATTAGTCGGGGTCACCAGTGTTACACTCCAGGAGCTAATGGTCTGATTTAATATGTATGTGTGTATTTAAATGGTCTGACTTAATATGTGTTTGTTTATTTCATTGGGCTCATACTGTAAACTGTTCCAATCACAGCTAATTCTGAGCCATGTATTCTATCTTGATCTTCATCAATCAGGTAAAAACAAGCAATGGATATTACAGTAAGTTAGAAGAACTGGAAATCCTAAAAATAACAATACACAGGATTATATATTGTAGTATTGGAAGTTGATCCATTCAGTAGTCACTAAGCAAATACAACTTCTGTTAAGACCCACACACAACATTTACAAAATAGGTATGTTTTTAAGAACTTTCTCAATGCAGTACCAGGAAGGGTGCATCCAGATACATCTGAGACCTGGTTCGGTCTAGTGGTTAAAGTACCAGGCTAAAAACCAAGATATTGTGGGTTCTAGTCCTGTCTTTCCATGAAAGCTAGCCACGCCAGTCAACTCTTTCAGCCTTACAGGTTTGTGGTTGGGTGGAAAAGGAGTACTAGGTATATTTGCCACCTTAGGTTATCGAGGTTAAAGGTAGAATTTTTAAAAAGTCTAAAAAGTTCCCAGGGAAATGTACCAATAAAAGGAGGCAGCAGTTGAGAAAACTCCCTTTCAGGCTCTCTGAAAATTGCAATCCTTAAGGAAAGGCAAATGGAGTAAATACACACAAGAAGATCTTATTGGTATCATAGATACTACTTGAAGAAAGTGGTCTATATGGTTCCTAAAGGCTTTATAGGTGATAACCAGCTTCCCAGATTTCTCCTAGAAGCCAACTAGCTTGGGAAATTACACATACATGCACACTATGGACCAATAATCTAGGTATTCCAAATTAATCAAGTAATCTGAATTAAGATGCCATAAGGATACACTTTGGAAATACTTTATTTACAATTGCTAGTGTTTGTCTTCTAAACCCTGTAAAACATTAAAGGCAGCTGTAAAACTAGCTTGTCCAACAAGCTAGAGAGAAAAATGGTACTGAAGGGGTTTTTTTTAGGGGTCTTGCCTGATCTGTGCCTTTAATTAAAATTTCTGCCATCAGGATGTGCCTTTCACTGCTTTCAAGTTCAGCATGACAGAAGACCCACTCCTCGAAGAAGCTATTAATTCTCTCTTGAATGTATTCTCATAATTGGCACTGGATGTCATTTTCTATTTGTGCAAAGGAGAGGGAGGGAAGCTGGAAGGAAGAGTCCTCATTCCAACTTTCCTTTAAAAAAAAACAAAAAACTGAAAAATAAAGCTGTCCCATTATATAAGAGGACAAAATAATGATGGAACAATAGTAATTATAATCCCTAAAAAAAGCCAACAATATACAAAAATGATTACTCAAGAACAAATAATCAGTTGTCCTACTTTAATAGGAAAAGGAAGAACCTGCAAAAAGTAAGCTTTTAATTAACACTAGAAGCCATCAGTGTTACAATACTTCCAACTAAATAAACATTATACAAGAATTTTGATATTTGGTATTGTGTTGACAATAAATCTTTTTTTAAAATTCTGCTTCCAGTTGCCTGAATAAAAATTCATGGCATAGTCAAGGTTTTTTGCTTGGAAGCAATGCCCCGGTAAACCAGGGTGAATATGTATAATTCAGTTTAATCCAGGATTAATGTGAGCATTAAAACAGGACAATTTCCCTTGTATTTTGAAGGAGAAAAGAGGTTCAAAATAAGGGGATTGTACTGAATAATGTGTTGATGCCTTCCTTATAAATGGACAGAAATAAACATCTTTTCAAATGATATTGTTTTATGCTGTTCAGCTAGAAAACTTACCCAGCTTTCTTTCCAGCTGAACATGTTGGAAGAGGAAAGAATGCAAACAATTATATTACCTTTATTAAAAGGAATATTTCTTATTGGTTTCCAGATTAAAATAGAAGGGTTTGGTGAATTTATGAACATATAGCAAATAATTCCCTATACTCACAAACACGTCCAATTTTTCTTCAGCACGGAAACGAAATCTATGATTAAAATAAGATTATTAGATTTTGGCTAGATTCTATGGAAAATGCTTGGGTAATATACACACAGACTATGGTCAGAAAATCCTGAGCAATAGATAACTAGCAATAGATAACTAGGTAGCCCAAATGAATTAATATGCATTAACTAATCTTAATCTGTACATTCTTCTGCTAAAAGCAGCAACATCACTGCTGAAAGTAGCGGTAATGCTGTATCAGTACCATTGATCATCAGTGTCAACCACGTCTTTGTAATGTGAAGCAGCAATCCCATATCCTAAACAAAACCCAATGTGACATCTAAATATGGCACTTTAGATTTATCTAAATATGGAGAGGTACCTGGCTTTATTTCCAATCTCCTAAACTTGATTGAGAGTATGTGTTTTCTTTGCTGGCACTGCTATTATTTCTGAGAAAACAGTCAGAGAGATTTTTGCACTATAAAGCAGAATTGTAGGTATGTCATGATATTGTCATAAAGTAGATGAGGTTCTTCACATCAAGGAAATATTATCACACTGATCTAACATGGGCCCAGTTCATATTGGTCAGAAATGCCTCAAACTGAGGCAAGATGAAGTCATTATTTCAGGCATTAAGAATAGAAGATTCTGGAAAATTTTCACCAGAATATGCTACCTGTTCAGAACTGGTGAATGAGATGGCAGTTATAACCATTTTTTTTGAAGAACGGGAGTTTTACTTCAGCTATCATTGCTTCAAGATGCTTTGATCTCTGTTTCTTCTCTTCTTTCCCTATCATTCAGTTTAAGGTCAAAGCTGATCCTACTATTTTGCAGACCTGAAGCATACTTTAGCTTGTCTAATCATTAAACTGAGCGAAGCAGCTATTTTAGGAAGCTAGTTTGGGATATCATAAAAAAGAAACAAAATCTTAAAGCTGTTTGTTTGATTTAGAAACAGCCTTCCCATCCTGGAGAAACTCAGGTGGTCTAGCAATCTTTTTAAACAATATAAAAATTTTAACACAGAGATAAAAATTAATAATACAAAAAATTCCTAAAAATATCATCAAACGTTTTTCAGACCAGACAGCAAAGTTTCAACCTTAGGTTCTGCTGTGCAAAAATATGTTGAGTTGTTCTCTTAAAGCCAATTTTGTGTATGTGGGTTTGTCCCTAAAAATCAAATGAAAAGCAGTACTGGTAATGCTTCCAAGATGTGGCAGCTAGATTTTTTTAAATTACCTGTTCCCCACAATATATAAATCAAGACTGTCCAGGGAAATGTGGCATCTTCATGTGGCATCTTCAATACACTTTCAAAGTTATTCAGTGGCCTTTTTATATTATACTAAGACAAAATCCAGCAGATCATACCGTATCGTAGTATAGCTAGTATGTGAAGGTAATCTTTAAACTTTTGAGAAATGGAATTTGTGAGAAACACAGGACAAGCAAGTAGGGACAACTAACTAATTATTTCTCTAGATCAGTGGTTCTCAACGTTCCTAATGCCGCAACCCTTTAATACAGTTCCTCGTAGTGATCCCCAACCATAAAATTATTTTCATTGCTACAAAATTACTAATTGTAATTTTGCTACTATTATGAATCGTAATGTAAATATCTGAAAGGCAGGTGTTTCCTCGATCTTTCTCTCAAGCGCAATGGCCCACATCTAACAAAAATCAAAGTCTATGTCGCCTACTTGGAAATAGGACCTATTAGAGTTGCCTGGAGATGGATAGAGGAGCAGTGTCTCAGTTTATTTATTATATTATTTTTATTTTTATTTATTATATTTATATGCCGCCCATCTCCCAGAGGGACTCTGGGCGGCTCACAATACGAACAAACAAACAAAC
>JANHFM010001745.1:0-12672 GCA_032468115.1 Grayia smithii | reverse complement strand
ATCCACCAAACTTCTCTCTCCCTATTTATCCCTATGGGGAGGGAGTGACTGGGGTGGTGGCGGCGGCAAAGGGAGATATTTTATTCAGGGACTGACTGCTCTTCTTCCCAATTTACTTTTTTTGGATTTGTTTATAAATCAGTGTAGACGGGTTCTGATAGATTGAGATTTTCTAGACATTTTGCATTACTGAAGGTGTCCAGTACAAGCCTGGGATGGTACAATACCATGACCAAAGAGTTGAACATATTTGGATTATTTAGCTACACTGAGCTTCTTTCTTCTTCCTTATGATAATTTTACCTCTTGTTCATGGATCTTTGTTGAGCCTTGTCTAATATTTTAAAGCCACCTTTGACAAATGAAATTTCTTATCTCCTGAGCCTTAAATTAAGCAACATGGGTCTCAATATGGTTACAGTCTTTTGATCTTCCTGAATCCTAGCTTGTAATATTTAATTTAGCATAGCTGCCTTGCGATCTTTCCTTTTCTACTGATTGATTGAAAATTCTGAATCATGACCCAACCTTCCTTGACAATTACTATGTGCAGAATCTAAAAGCAAAGCATGTAATTTTAAAAGAGAACTATGTTTATCTTTAGAAAATAACCATGCTTACGTTACACTACTGTTTTTCTTTCAGGTCCTGTATAGGTATGATGATTGCATAATATTTTCTCTGGGAAAAATATGTGTATGTCCCATAAAGTGTTTATGTGCAATCACTAAAAAGCCCCAGTCCAAGAAAGAATTTCTGCCAAGTTGAGTCAATATTTCTTTGCAAGGTTGCATGCCACGTTTTTATATAAAGCTAACTCCATTCATTCTTTTACTGTTCACATTTCAGGCTACTCAGGTTTTTTTTTTCAGAATGCCATTTCCAGTACTAATAAAACTGCATCTAATGACATCAATACTAGAATGCCATTTAATCTTGTTTATTGATGTACTGCAGATCCTTTGAAAATTGATATTTTCCACAGAGAACAGACAGACATTTTCTGGGATGCTGTACTATAACTAGTTGTCATGGCTGAATTAAATCCCATCTTGCTTTCTGAGATGGATAACATTTTTAAATATCCAAAACATTTAAGTTCATTGAATTATTCATCAAAATGACAATAATGCCTTGGAATTATTAAAACTTCTTAAATAATTTACCATGAATCTTATTCTTTAACCATTGGGTCAATTACATTGATAATGCAGTGCAACCTTAGTTTATTTTGGGCTTTTTCTGGATGTGATTAGTACATTTGCACACAAAACATTGCAGCATCTTTTGAATCTGATCAGCATGACATACTGTTAAGATTTTTTTAACACATTCTGTGGAAAAAAAATAAAAAAGTCCCACTATATATCAATATTTGTTTAACAAGGTAAAGGTAAAGGTTCCCCTCACACATATGTGCTAGTTGTTTCCGACTCTAGGTGGTGGTGCTCATCTCCGTTTAAAAGCCAAAGAGCCAGCACTGACTAAAGATGTCTCTGTCAGTAGTGGGTTTCACTTACCTTCGCTACTGGTTCGGAACTTGCGCTTGCTTGCTTTGCTCACACACGGTGCTTCTGGACATGTGCAGAACATTCTATGCATGTGCAGAGCATCCGTGATGACATCTGGGAGGGTGGGTGGAGCCTCCCGCTGCCACCGCTATGGATTTGCCTGAACCGGGGAGAACTGGTAGAAATCTACCACTGGTCTCTGTGATCATGTGGCCTGCATGACTAAATGCCAAAGGCTCACGGAACGCTGTCACCTTCTCACCAAAGGTGGTCCCTATTTTTCTACTTGCATTTTTTACGTGCTTTCGAACTGCTAGGTTGGCAAAAGCTGGGACAAGTAACGGGAGCTCACCCAGTTACGCGGCACTAGGGATTCAAATCACTGAACTGAATTTTCAATCGACAAGCTCAGCATCTTAGCCGCTGAGCCACCACGTCCCAAACTAAAAGGATTTAATCGGTATTAAACCATAAGCAGCTTTTAAAGTGATACCATCCTGCTGCATCATTTTCAAAAATCAAGCCCAGCTTTATCATTTATTTCCAGCTCTCTGTGGTATTACTACTGCACAAAGAACTTTAAATAGGAATGCAGTTTATGGCCTTTATTTCTAAAGAAGTACTTTAGGAAAGCATCTCATTGAAAGCACTTGTCATGTTGGAAGTGACTATGAAGTTAGATTTAAACAGCCAAAAGCAGACTGTTATAGGTATCATTAGCTCTCAACCTTGCTTGACGCTGACAGTTGTGGTTTCTGTCACTGTCAAAATAAATGCTCTTCATGAAAGGAGAAGTACCTATGATTCACTTATGCAAACATAATTGCCAAGGCAAAAAAAAAGTGCTATTGCAATGATTTGTGAGAACTAACATTGAAAGCAGAAAGCTACAGTTTTTCTTCCAATGCAGCTTATTTGAGTGTAAAAATTCCATTGTCTTTTTATGTGGCATATCAAAGGCCATATTCCAAAAGTGAATGCAATCAGGAACAATTTTCAGAGGTGTTTTGAGAGACTTATGATTGAAATGATTTCTTTAGTACCATCCATGTTTAGGCACTTGTTTTACACCTTAAACTCCACAAATGCTTCTAAAAGATGTTTAGTCCTGTCCACTTTGGGGTATTCTGGAAGATCAAAAAAAGTATACCATCTATAAAAGTCTCTATAAAATATCGAAGTTTGGATAGACTATACAACAGTAGCTATATGCTGAGCTTTTTTTCTGATTTTTTCTTACAAACATTAGACATTAATATAGATAGTTCTTGACTTACAACAATTCATTTAATAACTGTTCAAAGTTACAATTGACTTTTGATCATGATAAAAATTCTTGGCAACTGAATCATATGAGAGTTGCCATGTCCCAGGGACATGTGATCACCTTTTGTGACCTTCTGACAAGCAAAGTCAATGGGGAAGCCAGAATTCACTTAATATCCATGTTACTAACTTAACAACTGCAATGATTCACTTAACAATCGTGGCAAGAAAGATCATACAATGTGGCAAAATTTACTTAATACAGTAATTATATCATTTGGCAACAGAAATTTTGGGCTCATTTGTGGACATAAGTCAGGTACTATCTGTATTCTTCAACAAAAGATTTTTTAAAACTTGCCTGTATTTTAGTTCAGTGTTAATTTGCAAAGCAGTGCAACTTGCCTTTTGAATGAAAGAACTCATCCTTTTGTTAAAAAGGTAAGCAAGTTAAGATTTCTACTGCCAGTCGTGTCTGACTCTAGAGGGCATTGTTCATGTCTAATTCACAGCTAAAGAGTCAGCCAAAGACAGTTCTGTGGTCATGTGGCCAGTATTACAATAAGCCAAAGGCGCATCAAACACTGTTGCCTTCCCAAAAGTGGTAACTACTTATCTACTTGCATTTACATAGTTTTGAATTGCTAGGTTGCCAGGAACCGGAACAAGTAAAGGAGTCTCACTCTCTCAATGATGGCAAGTTAAAATCACAGGTCTTTCAAAATGCAATTCACTCTATCCAATTGCCCCATTACCAAAGTAACAACTCAATTTCCAACAAGAGGAGCTATGTGAGACCATTATTCAGATAAGCACAAACTACAGTAAACCAGAACACCATAAAAAGGAAACATCATCTGTACAACATCTTCCCACAAATGGATACCCACACAACTTTATTAAAAAGTGCTTAGCTAGTCAATCCATTTCAGCACAATCAGGACAAACTATGAAAGATTACACTGCTATACATCAAAAGCACTTCAGAAATAACCAGGCAGAAGATTAGCACAGCACATGCAAGAAACCAACCCACCAGTCAGAAAAATAATGAAAACTCTGTAATCTCACAACACATGGTTAATCTCAGTGGTTGGATAGATTCAACCATGGTTTCAACTGGGAAATTGTGAGCATCCTAGGTCAAGCTAATTCCAAAAAACACTAGGATATTCCTGGAAGCTTGGCACTCAGATAAATCTGTTAATAGCCACATATATACACCATTCAGAACCAACAATAAATAAGCTAGGAATGAAACAAAAAACCACATTCTCAAGGTATCCAACACTAAGAAGGGATTAATGTAAGACTATTAAGTAGAAAATAATACTCCAAGCAAGGAACTGCCAAGGAGAAAACCACATCCCCATCAACATGGGTAGGCCAACAAAGCAAGCCCCACACTCACTACCATTAAAAATGTTACCTAATTAGGTAATGAACCATCAAGCAAACAATCAAGCTCAGAGAGGACTCCTCAGTTCAATCCTGAGCTGTACTACAGATATTATTTTCTTCTAGTAGCAGTACATTTTGTATAGAACTGCAGCCTTAATTTACATGTAGTTCTAATATATTCGGTTGCAAAGAGCATAGAGAGATCTCAACTACATTGGAGTTTTTGACCTCAAAATATTCAGGGATTCCCCCTTCTCCCTTTTCTATCAATGTAGAATATGGCACTACCATTTTGCATTTTAAATGCCCTCTGCAGTTTGCTATATTGCTGATTTGGCAGCAGGGAGACAGGGGGAGGGAATAGACCTCTTTCCTGAATCTCTTCACTGCATAGCTTGCAGATCTGAGTACTACACAGGCAAAAGCTGAGTCAGAGGAGAGATGCAGCTTGCGCTATAGCAGTCATGGCCCAGTTCAGGATTTTAGACTGCATGATCAACCACAACTGGAATTTGATATGTAACCTTTATTGCGCCTGGAGTGGTCAGGTTTGTTCATTATATTTAGTAGTTTATGAAGCAGGAAAAATAGCATATGCAAAAGGAGGAAACTAAACTCTTTCCCCTTTCTTTTTCTGCACTCCATCTCCAATTCTTTACAGTATGCCATAATCTTTAGTAATTGATTATGAACTGAGTATTTAGTATGCTTTCTGCTTAACTAATTTATTTTTAACTATTAAATTGATTATTGACAACTCTTTTCTTAAAGACAGGTTGCAGTTTTTGGAAAAGGTAGCTCAGTTCAAGGATAAGATAGAGAGAAAGCAAATTTACAATGCATGCAAGATTTGCAGTTCTAATTGTTATATAATTATATTTTAAGAAAAGTTACTAATTGATTATCAATTATTTACTTAGTGTCCATATTACCTCAAGTATGTATTATAAGAATTTGTCATTGCATTGGAAAAAATAAGTAGTATATGACTTATTTATAATTCACACAATTAAATAAGAAACATAAGATACGTTAAAATAAACAAGATAAGCTGCTTATACAAGGAAGGTCAGTAGCTGAGATAGTACAGTTTGGATTTCATGTAACAGCAGTTGTTCTTATTCTGAAACTCCAAAGTCTGATGTTACTAAAGTTAACTTCGTTTTGCTTCAGAGCAATGATACATTTTTAAAAATAATTTTGAATTTTAAAGTGCAGAATTGAACTTTAAGGAAGGAACAGATTGTGTGTTGGTGTATGCATAAGCAGTGAAAGGATGGAAGTTAAGGGCTGAAGGCTGGCAGTCTCTGCATTAAGGGTGAGAATTATTGTTGCATGTCCCTCATGAAAAGTATGAGAGTACATGGGAATCAAGCAATCTAGGTTGAATTTGACAAAGCTGATGGGTTGCCCTAAAGTGTGACTTAACTTACTGGCTAGAACTTTGCCCATGTGCTGTTCGGGATGTGGTACAAGGTTTTGGTTTTATAACCCACTCTACAGCTACAGAAATATAAGCATTTATTTTCTAACAAAGCTTGAGGTAATTAATATTAATAGTTGATTACCTTTAAGAAGTCACAGTGCAAAGCCATAAAAAAGTTATTAGGCCTGTTTTACTTAGATATCTCTTGTGCGGAGGGGTGGTTTCTTTTTAAATCTTTCTGTCCTCTTTCCTGCACATAATGCTGCTTCCATTGTAGAAAGAAGGGGAGGGCATTCTTTTTCATATAGTGGCAAAGACCACTGTCCAAGTAGACAGCCTATCCCACCAAAGCATGGTGATACTTTGTACTGTGATGTTCAAGATTCCCTTGAAGTAGGGAACAAAAGCTAATCAAGGTGACCTTACGGTTTATTCACCCTAACTAGAGCCTATGAAGAGCCTATGAAGAGGTTCCAATAGCAAGTAATGAGTAAGCTTTGTCCATTTGTGAGGGGCGGGGGGGGCGGGGAGGGTTATATTCTGCCTGAGACAACTGATCAAAATACTCATAGACAGAAGTCCTCTGCTGGGACTCAACAAAATGTCTGCCACTTTTGTTACCTCTTTTATCTTTTATAAATGATTGTTTATATATGGATTTCCCTTATATTACATTCTCAGAATTTAGTTGTGTGATTCTTATGGTTTGATGAAGATCTTGAATTGATTGTGCAAGTAAAACTGGGGAGTATAAAGATCAACATCATTAGAGAACCATTGATGGCCATTTTAAATTCTATAGTCACAAAATCACAGACTTCAGAGTAGCCATTTTAATGAAAAATGAATGTGAGGGGTAGTTGAAGTATTTGATTGTGGTACTGAATTGGTACTATTAATCTTTCAATACTTTTATGCCTGTTATAGAGAGGCAATTTTAGTTATCTTGCAATTTCAAAGAGTTGTGTTTACTATTGTACTATAGAATGATCTTCCCTGAACTCAGTCTAAAACAGATATGTTAAATTAAATATTTAAGATTTGGGATCAGTTGCTACCTATACAGGGAAAAAGGAAAATGGGAATGCACTTCTTGTAATAGAAGACAAATATGGTATCTGAAATATGAAAATACTTACTTAGAAGACTAAATGATTAATTTACACATTTTGACAACCAGCTTTAATATTTCTGTTAAAGGGATATTAAGCTTCCCTTCTTTAGATCAACCTATACCAATGTTTCTATAAGAAACCCATGACAATCCTCATACATAATGGAACTCAGTTTAGAAAACCTACACATACCTATCCTATCATATATTAAAAGAAGCATTTTATCTCTTATTTTTTAAATTTTGTTTTATTTTTATATAATTTGTCACATGTAACTGCTAGAGATGACATTTCCTCTGGATTTTAAAAACTGTAACTATATTTTTCATACTTCAATTACAGATCAATCCCTTTTCTATACAACCCAAATATTCGTCATGAGAAATAGCTTGGACATTCTTAGTGGTTTCTAAATATCTAAAGTTAGTTTCTTTTTATCCCTCCACTATAAAAATGGTAACCATGTAAACACATTAACTTAGATCAAAAATGCTTTATGGATTTTTTTGGGTGGGGGGGAGCTATAATTACTAGATAGTGTTACTTTGTCACCATAATAAGAAAGTATTGCAAACTCACCTACTACATTGCTGCAACTTTTTAAACATCTTTAAAAGGATTTCATTCCAATGATGTTGCTCCACAGGTTGCTAAAATTCATATCCTGTTCATTTTGTTCAGTTCTAAGGATCAGTTGGGATTGTTGCTAAGTACAGTTTCCCTGCTGCATAGCAGTCTCCCTGCCTAAATTGCTTGACTCCATTTTTGGGACTTAAGGATCTTCAAATGACACCCTCTTTAAGACTGGGATCAGAGGCAGCTCAGGAATTCATAGTCACTATGACAACCATGGGCCTATCCCATGTCATCCAGGACCCAAAGTAAGACAGCGGTTGTACAGTTGATCTAGCTTTCTTAATGGAGCAGTGGCAATGTGATCTGGAAGTAGAAGAGCTTTTGGTGACACCACCCCCTTGCTATGGTCAGATCATGCACTGAGTTTCTCTGGCACCACTATTCACTTCAG
Organism: Grayia smithii; assembly: GCA_032468115.1. Lineage (NCBI taxonomy): Eukaryota > Metazoa > Chordata > Lepidosauria > Squamata > Grayiidae > Grayia > Grayia smithii. Next base: position 4,926 of record JANHFM010001745.1, on the reverse strand, counting down.
AGACCAAAGCTATTAGATCAGTCTGCACTCACAACTGATCAACCTGGATGGGTTTCAGAGAGAGTTTGGAAAGTGTCCTACTGGTCTGCTGCACTGACCAGCTGAAGCCTTGGTTTATTGACTCACATCTGCCTTCTTGTTGATCCTATAGTTCATAGAAAAGATGAAGGAGATGAAATGGCAAAAGAGATGTATAGAATACTCCTGGCATTTAACAAGGGACAAACTCAGTTGAGCATGAGTTAAGAGCTACTGTTAAGATTATCTACTGGGGATAAGGGCAGTAAAATAACACTTTTTCACCCTTATTGCCTCTGCAGATAGCCTATCTCACAGCCCTGTTTTTGAAATATGATGAAATATGTTCTCTTGGGTAGAAAGGGTTCATAGATACATTAAAATAGACTATTTAATATTTAAATGGATACTTAGTGAGCCTTCAAATAATACTGATTCTTGAATATTTGATTTTTGAATCAGTAGATTCAAATAATAATCAGTTGATTATTAAACTTAAACTTGCAATTAAATTTTACCTATCCTTCTACAAGGCAAACTCTAAAATCCTTGCTTCTTTGTGTGGCGGGTGAGATATAGTAGTTTTGTACTACAGTACAGTACACCTTGCCATAGTTTCCATTGCAGTTCAAGGTGTTTCCTTCCAAATGCCTGTGAATCTTGGAAGTATGCCATGAGGGAAATCCTTTGACCCTGACTATTACTAACTAGAAAAATGAATCAAGACTGCATATACTTCTGTACAGAACCTTTGATAAAATTATCAGAATGCTAGGGTATAACTTTTTAAATCAAATTAATTGGTTCAACATATAACAAAGTTGCATTAAACTAAAATGTTCCCATGTTACTCTTGGGTAACTTCATTGGAACTACTTTCTGTACTTCAGAAAAATTGAAAAAAAGATATAATGAATTGGAATCCAAATCAGATGACATGCTTATTATTCAAGACTTGAGTCTATGTGAAGGAACAGAATAGCAGAGAGGCTTAGAAGGCTTGGTTATAACCTAACTAATCATAGAAAAATATCTGTTAAAGTGTTGTAGTGAACATTAATAGTAGTAGTAGTAGTACTTAGACTTATATACCGCTTCATAGTGGTTTACAGCCTCTCTAAGCAGTTTTATATTACCCCCAACAATCTGGATTCTCATTTTACCAACCTCAGAAGGATGGAAGACTGAGTCAACCTTAAGCCTGGTGAGATTTGAACTGTCAAATTGCAGGCAGCCAGCAGTCAACAGAAGTAGTATTGTGTATACTGCAGTACTGTGTTCTAACCACTGCACCACCACAGCTCTAATGTTACGTTATTACAAGAGTCTACACCTAATACAAATATAATTGTGGAAGACAGTGGGGAATTCTATACAATTACAAGACCACATCTAAAAAAAAAATAGAGATGTACTAAGTGCTAAATGCAAAATCTGAAATAATGAAGGATTTAGTAAGGAGAGCAAAAGGTAACATGAAAATAAATATTTAAGAACAGAGAACTCATAAGATTTTTTTTTAAGTTAAGGTAGGACAATTCAAGTATAATTATGAAAGTGGCTTAAAAAGGCATGTGAGATTTTTTAAAAGATGAAAAGATTATGTAACATTTCCAACATTATTACAGAATGAGAGAAAGGTTTAGTGAAAAGCTAATTCAGGAACCAACATCATTGGAAAATGTTTTTTAAGAATCAGTAAGACCAGTTACAAACTATGAAAGCATTAGTTACATATTAACTATCCTTTGGACTGTCTAAGCTATAGGAAAAGAAGCTGTGAAACTATATGGAATGTATGTGTTTATGATTTATTGTGAGCTGCTCAGTGTAAAGAGGTGATCTATAAAGTGATAAAATAGAATAGAATAAAATAAAATACACAGGATTGTTCAAGTTACTGAACCATTGTAGCAATTTTGCTTAAGATTTTACAAATAAGAATAAAGGCATACAAGAGAGGAACATACAAAACGAACGAGTGGGTTTTGAAAAACACAAAAGAATATGAGATTGGATAGATAGTGTAAGATGGGTAGAGAGAGAGAGAGCAAAAGAATTAAGGAGTTTTTTTCTTTGCTTGATTGACTACAGTCATTCTAGAATGTTAAAATTAAATTAAATTAACTCTTAAAATTAAGAGTTGAGCCACGACAGTTGAGAAATCTTTACTATGAACAAAAAGCTAATGTAAGAATTTAGTTTTTTGATATAATGTGGTTTAGGATAAGGTAGAGATAACGATATAGTTTTCTGATATCTGTTTCATTTATATTATAAAATGACTATAAAAGGAACTGATACACAGAATCAAAATGTGGTGATCGAAGCACAGCTTGTTATGTAACACAACAGAATAATAAAAAATAAAAACAGAATAAAATAATAATAATAATAAATAATAATAATAATAAAATAATAATAAGAAAAACAATAAGAATCTTTTGCACAGGTTCACTTCTCTAAGTAAAACTGCTTCCAAAAATATAATATACTGCAGGAAATTAAAGACATTCAATTGGTTGTTGTTTTTTTCTCTTGTTAGGTATCCAAACATGAAGATGAAAAAGGGCAGTGTGAAACAGGGTCGTTGTCAGAAGATGAAGAAACTTTATCTTGGCCCGGACTCAAACTGATAGCTTTACGAAGATCACCAATAGGTTTTGGTTTTACCTTAAGACATTTTATTGTTTACCCCCCAGAATCTGCTATTCAGATATCTTTAAAAGTGAGTGAAATGAATTATGAATAAATTATAACAATTATGGTTGTTATAAGAGGGTAGTAAGAAAAAAAAATAGTGACTTTGAATTTTTCTGTATCTTTTATAGGATGAAGAGAATGGAAATAAAAGTGGTATGTTTTCTCTTTTATACTTGTATTTAACTTTTCACTTTTTTCTGAATATTTAGAATATATGTATGAAAAATTGGTAGTGTGTTATTTAATTTATATATGAAATTTGTAAATGTAGATATGCTACATAGCATTTTCTGTCTACCAAATAGACTCCCAAGTTTTCCCTCTTGTAAAATTTAGTATTAGAAAAGACCAGAAAAAATTCAGCCATCCATATAACTATCATGATCTGAAGAATGAGCAGAATTTTATTTTTTCCTTTATCTTTTATTCAAAAATAATTAGGATAACATTTTATGTTAATTTGTATATAAGGATGCTAATTGGAAAGTTATACAGCTCATGAAAGATATATATATATACCCTTAAAAATTACATTTGCTGAATTCAGAGTAATTAGGATGCTGGGAAATACCCACATTTCCTTTAAGTCTTCAACTTTTGCCCTTAACTTTAACTCTAACAAGCTTTAATCATGTTCAGTGGTAGAGATTACGAATATTTTATAATCATTATGAAATTAGAAATTATTATAAGAGTGCTATGACTGCATATTATATGTAAGTAGAATTAAATATTATATAGGCAGTCCCTGGGTTAAGAATGTGATTTGTTCCAAAATCTGTCTTTAACTCAGTTTTGTATGTAAGTTCTCCTTCCTTAAGCCAATGAATTGCTGAAACCACACAATGTTTTCACGAACTGCTGAAAACAGGCTATCTATTAAATATATATTTTACTATATTTATAATATACAATATATATTATAATATACAACATATACATATGTATATATTAATTATATAATATAATATGTGTTTAATATATTGTAAATATACTAAGTTCATGAAAACATTGTGCAGCTTCAGCAGCTCAAGGAAAAATGCTATCCGCCATTTTTACTAATAGGCAGGCTGTTCATAGGTATGAGTTGTCCATAAGTCAGATGGACTGTCTGAACCCATTAATGAGATATAATAGGATATTATATTTTTTTATAAGGACAGATGTGAAAATTAGGATTTTTCTAAATAAGTCATCCAAAGTTATACTAGATCAAGTTATCATGTCCGATTATGAGAATACAGCATTTGTTCAATATCAGATTCATCTTCTTCTTTTGATGACAATAGACTCTTCAATATACTTTTTGAAGAAATGTGTCCATATTTTTCTTCATTTTCAAGTCATAAACAGAAATGCCTTGGATAGGAAATGATACAAAATAACTGAAGATATCTAGAATAAACTTCTCCCTTTGTCTTACCAGCGTCTCCTCTTTGAATCCTTAGAATCATAAATATGATAATAAATCCATATCAGTAGAAACTAACAAAAGTCCATGGAAGCCAGTTTTAACTGATGCCATAAATTAAAACTGGTGACATACTGGTACACGTGGACAAATAATTTTTTAACTTAATATTAATTAAATTTGTATGCTGTCCAATCACATTCCTTATGGTTTAACACATACAAAAACACAATAAAGCATTTAAAAAGAACACAGTAACATAGATAAAATCCAAACCAATTTGTTTATCAAACTAACAGAACTGATGTAGGGCAAACATCTCTAAGAGTGATTTAAAAGACCATTATCTTTCCCACATCTGTCTGTCTCTCTTGGTGAATAGTTAGGCCTTGTGCACGGATCTTAGATATCTGGAAAAAATACAATTTCCAAGTTACCCAATATCATTAAAACATTGCAACAGATTGCTGGGAGAAAAAAAAGAAAAGTTTCTCTTAGCCTTAGCTGAGAAGAACTCTACTCTCTTTATTACCCCAAATTAATTACATGAGCTAGTGACGGTTATATTTGGAGTCAGGAAATTGCATCCTTGACAACATCTCTATGAAGAACATGAAGCAGATGAAAATGGAAGCTAAGACAGAGAGGGTATTGCTTTTTTGTGTAATTTTCAGTATTTGGGTCTGTCTCAGGTAGATATATTAATAGTGAACTATGTTAGCATGTGCTACCTTAAAAGGGGCTGTTATTATGCATTTTGAGGGGAATAAATAGCAGCTTAGGTTTGCCCGTAC
>JANHFM010001742.1:27540-38376 GCA_032468115.1 Grayia smithii | reverse complement strand
ATGGTTGGGGGTCACCACAACATGAGGAACTGTATTAAAGGGTCGCGGCATTAGGAAGGTTGAGAACCACTGCTATAAGTTAACATACCACAAATACAAATGTAATATGTTACAGAATACCTACTTAAGGAATGGATTGGAAGAGTTCAACATATTTTTGTTTTATGCACTTAAACAACTAATTCCACTAATTTAAAAAAAGTATAATGCTAGAGATCAGATTGTGAGTAATTTGGGGCACAAATGGTTCCTAACCAGTGATCCTAGGCTATTGATCATCTGAGAGTTCATTCATGTGGTTGCCAAAATACATTTCTCCCACAAAACCTGGCAAAATTTCAGGAGGTAAAATGTACTATTTTGTATTTGGCAATAAATCTAATAAAAATATGAAAGAAGAAAAAGTTGATAATAGCATAATTCTAAATTCAATGTTTTCTTGTGAAACTATGCCTGTGCATAAATTCTGTTTCTATTTTATACATTTACATACATCATGCTAAAGAATAACTCTAATCAGCAGTGATTCTTTCTTCTGTGTAAGCATGAAAGCATAGTAACTGTGGATTTCATTGAGATATTGCCAAGAATTTAAAAAGTTGGATTCCTCTTACACAAGAATGCACAAATTATGATTCCTAAATTTTGCCACTGAAGTTTTAAAATGTGGCATAATAGAAATACAATTAAACATGTGGAGATTTACTTTATGGTAGTACAAAATTAAAATTTTATTTTAAACTGTTTTTTTCCCCTGGTCTTGTTCAATCATACAACTGCTTCCTTCAAGATGATGAGTATCCCTTCATTCTCAGAAAAGTAATTATTACCTCTATTAGTCAGGAAGACAACATTTCTTATGTGCTTTAACTAGCTAGGAAGGAACGGGAAGTCATGAACAGGGGGTCAAAAAGACAAGATGGTGGTCATAACTTTGTGACTAAAGGCTTGTGCCCCCTTTTTTTAGAAATGCTGTACTTGTGACAAATAAAAATGAGAATAAGATTCTGATTGCCTCCCTCATAAATGCCTCTGAGTTAGAAAGCAGAAGAACCAATCTTATCAAATGATAAGAACCTAATCTCTTTAAATAAATTATTGGGCCTCTTGGACAGAAAATTTCCAAACTATTGAAATAATGGGGATTGTTGAAACAATATTTGTAGTGCCTAAGATTAAAATATAATTGAAGTTTGGACAGATGAGATCAGTTTGTTTTATCGAATATGTATGTAACAGTTCATCCAATGAGAGTTTTGATTCATGGTGGTGTATAAGACAGAGCAATGCAAAAATTTAAACTCCAAGTTTACCAGAAAAAAAATCTGATTTCTTAGAAAAGGTTTGCTATTCACTGAAAGATACAGGGATGGTAAATCACAACCTAAACAAAATTATATTTCAAAATAATTTCTAGCCCATGTTTAATCAGAATTCTTTTTCTTATTTCACAAATGCTTTCTAGCTGTTATCCCAGTCAAAATGGCAGCATGATTTCACAGCCCTGGATACCAACTTGATTTTTTAAAATTTCTTCCTCTGCAATGTTTTTGCGAGCCATTGTCATAAATTCTCAGGTGTAGCTTTTCCATGCCTATTTCTATAAATTAAGAATGTTTCTGACATTAACCGATGTTATCCAAATGTGTGCTTCATGCTAAAAGAAAGTGGATTTAACAATACAAGAAGTAAAGGATGAATATTCAGGACTGAGGAAATGCAGACCAGGGATGAGATGAGATTTGTAGAAATTTTGAGGAAAGGGGAAATATATCAAAATGGCTTGTCCTTCTTTTGAAAAATTAAATATAAGTTGGGGTACACAATGTCAGGTAAAGATAAAGGAAGAAACTTCATGGCAAAGCAATGAAAAAGAGATTAATCTGGACACCTGAAAGTAGAGTACTATCATAATTTCACAATAGAATCATAAATAATTTGCATTTTGTTTGGTTCTGCTAATATGTAATAATCTAAGAGACATATTATATGTTTTGTTTTATCATATTGTTTGTTGTGAACAAACAAATGGTAGCTCCATTATTATTATTAACATCTTTTTACCTATTATTTCATTTTTAGGTGTTTTTATACTTTTAATGCTTTTAATTATTATCATTGTTGTTATTTATTAATTTTTTTGGCTTTGTTGTATGCCACCCAGAGTCACTTGGTTTTTTTGGCTATATAAATTTGAAAATAAATAAATAAAATTATTTTTTTAATTTTTTATTTAATTTTATTCCACATAAAGTTAAAATACAAAACTCAATAAAAATCCCAAAAGACATAAAAAAAAAAGCACAAAAGTCAGAACATTAAAAAAGGATGCATCAAAAAACCCCACCGTCTACATATATTATGCCTTCTAATTGAATACTAATTAATATATTACTACTAATTAGTTCCCACTCCTTGTGAAACAGCTCCCCCACCCCATTTTTAAATTACTACATCTATTAGCAACTTGTTGAACTGTCTTCTATATATTATATTTAGGGGTGGGTTCTACTTACCTCTACTATCGGTTCTAAAGGTGCATGGCTTCGCATGTGTCCGGCGTGCGTGTGCACTTTGCACGCACGCTTTGCAAGCGCACGCACAGAACGGGCGCTCCCACGCATGCACAGAAGCTTTTTTTGACAAAAAAATCTCAATAAAAGCTTCCTGTGCATGTGCAAGCGCACTGTGCGTGCTCCGCGCAGGGACCGGTAAGTACGGGCACACGGAGGGGCGGGTCCGGGATGCGTAGAACCGGTTCGGTGACATCACAGTGTCACCGCTACCTATTTACGCGAACCGGACCAAATCGGGAGCAACCCACCACTGATTATATTGGTGAAAAGATAGTTAGCAGGAAAAACAATAATAGTAAAACAGAACAAAATTGAAGTTTCAAATCACTCTGTTAACAAACTTATTGTAACCACTCATAGTAAATTACTATGGTATCTTAACTATTCCAGATAATCCCAAAAGTTTATTTAAAAAAAAGATTAATAAAAGATTATTGTCCTGTGTCAATAATCCATGTCTGTTTCTTAATAGCCTCTCTTGTCAATTTTTATTTAAGTGTAATACATTCAGTTTTCAGAGTATGTCTATCTTCAAGTCAGAATGCAAGCAGAAGTAGATACCAGTTAACCTTAACAAATCCATCCAGTTTCCCTCTATCTGTGTAGAGGAAAGGAATTTGTCTCCCTTCTGAGACAAATCACAACTGAGGCTGTGATATTGGAGAAGTATACAGACTTAAAAGTAAACCTCCGAAGAACAAATGAAATCCACTTCACTTTTTTAGCTATGAGACTATCTCTTTGATCTGGAAGTGGATCAAAATCCTTTTGTGTATCTTGATCCAAAGATAAAGCTTTAGGTTGTAGCATTCTTTGAAGATTCATTAAATTTTGATCAAGTTTAGGTAAGTGAAAACCAGCTAGAAGTTGCATATTTTCCCACCCTTCTTTCTTTCAGACACTGTTCGGTCATGTTAATCTGTGGAACTTAATCAGGGTACAATAAATGTTTTTCCCTATATTTCAATCTAAAATTATAAGAAAAATTCAACAGAAATAAACTCCAAGTATTTTGCAAATTCAAAAAATACAGAATCCAGTGGTGAGAGTTTAATGTCTCTTCACCAGCTCCCCAAACGTTGCCATGCTTTCCATATGAAAGGGACAGATGTTATCCAGAACAACATATATCAGAAAGAAAGAAAAAAGCAAATAGAGTCCAGCAAGGATTGAAATAAACCAGCATTCAACCACTGATCAACTTTTAAAGAAAGCTTTTAAGTCAAAAAGTGAAAGTTAAAATTCCTGCATGCTTAGAAAACAAAATGCTTAACAGAAAGGTGGATATGCCCACTGACTTTTCAACCAAGAGGGAATTGGAATCTTTAAGGCCCCCTTTCCCCAGTGGGTTCACAATTGTCCAAAAGTCATCTTGTGTCCTTCCTAAGTGCTCTCATACAAAACCAGGAAGCTGCACTGTCAAAGAACCAGCTTTAGCAGTGAAATCAGCAGATCATTGGTAAGAGAAAAAGAAAACCAAGATTTGCAACAGCAGTCTTGAAAGGAAGGGAATAAATAAATAAGATTATTGTTTTATTATTTTTAATTACTTTTGATTTGCCAGAACTGCTTTTAAGTCCCAGTTCAAATTCCACAATAGTAACTGGCTGAAATCTATAGCAAACTGAATTCCATGCTTAGACAACATGTTTCATAATTGAGAATGTAAATGTCCTCTGAAGACAAAATCTCCATTTAATCTTATTCTCCATTAAATGTCACATTAAAAAAAATCTCTTTGATTAAGGGATCAGCTTAGTTCCAATTTCTTTCACTGAAAGAAAGTCTAAGTTAGATTTATTTCTTCTTATTCCTCTCTTGTTAATTGTGATATTTTATCTCCTCTCTACAGCTTGATAAGAATTAAACTAACTATGGATGACTTAACTTGATTCCTACTAAGTCAATGGTGGGTTGTTACCATTTTGCCCCAGTTAGGGTGAACTGGTAGTAGTGGCAGCAGGAGGCTCCGCCCACCTGCCCAGACATCATCAAATACAATCTGTGCAAGTGAACCGGTAGCAAAGGTAAGTGAAACCCACCCCTGTACTAAGTCAATATATGGTAAGAGAAATAGAAATGGGTGAATGAAATCACAGTAGGAGGATAGCTGTGCCCCTCCCTCTGCACCTAATTGTCATTATCATTTTTTTTTTAAATTGTGCCCCAGGTGTTTTTCTTTCTGGTGATCTTATTTTTAACTTTTGCTTCCATTCAAAAGTTTTCCCTTTCACGGATGCCTTTTTTATTGCCTTTGTCTTGCTTTGCAGGAACATAGCATTAAATCTCAAGTTGACACATAGGTCTGCTATTGCCATGTTGAAGTTTTCAGCTTCTTCGTATTTTTTCAGCCCCCTCCACTTCTGGGGAAAAGACATTTTTCTAAGTAAGCTGTCAGGTACACTGTGGCTGACAAGGAATGACTGTATTTTTCTCCCTGAATCAGAAGTATTTCCTTCCCTAAGGCAGATCTTTCCTAATCTCAAAGCTTCCCAAAGTTTCATAAGTAACATCGAGACTTAGCACTGGGCTCCAACAGAAGAAGGAAAAGAACAACCTGTATGAAAGGGTGTGTCAATTTTCAGAGCCTCAGACTAGGCACTCCTTAATTTTTATTATGGGTGTGCCAGCCTTTCCTCAAATTTCAGGTGCATTGGCCAACATTAATAGAATGAAGCAAAGGAACTCCTAAAACCTACATCCCTGTTTGATTACCAACAGAATCAGATCGTGTTTCTTAAATTCCCGATCAACATGATAATATAAATGAAATTGTTTTACTAATTAAGATGCCATGCACATTGGTGTTCTACCATTATTTTTATTTTCTGCAAGTTTACTTTTAGCATATTTAAACAATTTTACAAATACATCTGGTTGAAACTAGGAAAATTTATCTCAAATTTAAAAAAAATAAAATAAACAATTGGCTAGCCTTTTGGAGCCATTGGGCACAATTAACATATTTGGAAAGCACTTTGAATTGGTAACTTTAAGGAAGTAGCTGCTCTAGGTGAAGTTTTCTCCATTCACACAATGGCTTACAGAGTGAATGCACCTAGTTGCAAAATACCCGTTTACCAGAAGTAAAGGAGGTGGCTCCTAAAACTATCTATGAAGTGTATGTGAAATCCAGAGGTATGTATGGGAATAGGAAAGTAGGCTAATGCTTTGCTGACAATGTGCCAGCTTCATTTTAATATTTTGACATTAAAATAATATCTAAAATATATGTAAAATAGGTGGCAAAGAGCCTATGAAATATAAGGTCTGCAGGAATCAAATTGGGAATACTAGCAGTAGACAGAATTGATTTATATGATGAGACAGCATGACAGAAAAGCATGTTCAGAATATGTTTTCTTTCTATGCCAACTTCTGAAACTCCAGCCATATGATATCTTTCTTTTTCACTCTCTAATGTGTGACAAAACTATTTGTTATTTCATAGGAAAGAATGGTACCAAGTATTATTTTATTCTATTATTAATATTAAGAATTATTGTATCCTCTTGTTCAATTGGTTGGATAATGTCATCAACACAATGAACCTGAATTTGGGCAAACTCTGGGAGTCAGTGGAAGACGGGGGGGGGGGCTGGCGTACTATGGTCCAAGGGGTTGCAAAGAGTCAAACACAATTTAGCAACTAAACAACAACAGCAATTGTTTAATTTTTATATTTTCATATTTTTATATTTATATTTTCATATGAGAGGTTGTTACTGCATGATAGCTGCCTACCTGCCTTGACTATGTGTGGACAAATGTTCTGAAAACTCATGCCTTTTCTTTATCATTTAAAACATTTAAAGATATGAATAATTGGAGAACTTCCCCAATGAATCTGTCGAATAATGATGAAACCACTAGTTTTGTTATTGCATGTGGGTCAGGAAATAATGTTGCGACGTGCAACAGGAGCATGCCTTTGGAATTGCAGGCAGAAGGCTTCATAAAAGGTTCAGGCCATGAGCAGGAGTGGGCTGCTGCAGGTTCGCAGAGGTTCAGGAGAATCTCAAGCTAAGATTCTGTGCACTTTGGAGAACCCCCAAATTCCACTCCTGGCTGGCCCCACCAACCTCACCCTGCCCCTTCCAGGAGTCCCCATGTAGCCCATTTTGGATGCAGGTAAGTGCAGGGCATGCGCGGAGGCTCAGGGAGGGCGAAAAATGGGCTACCGGAAGTTCAGGAAGGCCGGAAATGGGCTGTTTCTGACCTCCAGAGGGCCACTGGAGCCTGGGGAGGTTGTTTTCGTCCTCCCGGAGGCTTGAGGAAAGCCTCCGGAGCTGCCCCTCCCCACCGTGGTGCAGAAGGCTGACTAGGCCCCGCCCACTAAGGCCATGCACACCCAGTAACCGGGCAGAGAACCCCTTGCTAAAATGTTTGAAGCCCATCCTTGGACACAAGAACAATTTTCTTTCCAGGGCCTCCCCTTTGTGCTTCAGTTTCACAACTGTCAGCCTTGATTCTGAGCACTGTCCTTCAGGCAAGTTTCAATTTACTTGATAAAGCAATGCTTTACTCTACAGTCATTTCTTTTCCCTCATCTTCCTCAAACCACATTTATTATATTTTAAGGACGTGTTTCTCAGCCATAACATTAAGATGTGGGAACAAGAATTTTGGGAATTGAAGTTCAGAGATTTTAAAGCTGTTAAGGTTAAGAGGCAGTGTTTTAACGAATGAATTCATTTTTTTATACCCTGATCAAACTTCCTTTTAGTAGGAGTGTGGAAGAGGGTTAATGGGTCAATTCCTTCTTCTTCCCCATCTCCTCCTTCAACAGATACATTACTAACTATAACACCCAATATGACACGTATGAAACTCTTCTTTGAATATTTGAAAAAAAATTCATTAATTGAATTAATGAAATAATTTTATTATGCAAACCCAGAGAATCCCATAGTTATGCTGCAATCACTCTTTTGTTTAGCCAAAATTTGCTGATCTAACTAATGGACAAAAGACCATCAAGTTTGGCATGAGGAAGGGAACGGCTATTGATGATAACTACTCAGTCAATGATACAGTATATATTCATAGCCACTCTACATTCAGATCTATTCTGTAACACAATTCTCATATATTTGGTATGCATAATAGATAAAAATACACGTGAGCCATAATTGCAAATTTATGTATCATCTTAAGCAATTCCCTTTTCAATATAATTATGTTTGATTTCCAGCATGATTCAGGATATGTCTAATTGTGGTTTTTATAGCTACCAAAAAATGTTGGACACTGAGACTTCCTCAAGAATTGCAAATAAGAATTCTGGAAGAAAATGTTTTTTTTATTCTCTTATATCTCTTAGGTCTATACACAGAAACATGTGAGAACATTTCAGAATCCTGACGTTTTTCCACTCAAGTTATATTAATTATCACCAATCCTCATTTCTTTAATCTAGAGAAATGTATGAGAAAAATGAATCTTCCTTTGATTTAATGAATTAGCTACAGAATTATTTCAACCATGCCAATATATAAAACATTATCTTCATAATGTTTAAAATATTTCTTTCTATTTAATCCCATAATAAAAGGAATATAAATTGTGGAATAGATTGCCACCCTGTAGATATGTTTTAGGTGACATGAACTTTTAACAGAAACATGCAGACAAATTTGCTCTGCATCTGTTCAACAAAATTGCTTGGATTTGCTCACAGATGGATGCTGGCCTTGTTGCAAGTCTGAAGGAGATGTCTAGGATGGAATCTTGCCCAGTTACCTGGGAATGGTTTGTACTTGACATGAAGTACACAATTCTGTAACACAATTACAGAAGAAATGAAGAAATGGACAGGGTTCTTAGAATTATGAGCTTTTTGCTTTTCAGATCCATGTCTATCCTGGTTTGTGAAAGTTGCCCAGAGTGGGTATGTCATGTGAGTTTGCCTTAGCAGTGATTAGTTCTTCTTTGAGTGAAGGAGTTCTTCTTTTTGCTCTTTAGGAGGCCCTGGTTCACCCCACTCAAGAAGCTATCACTAGAATCCTCAATACTGGACAAACTTTGCCTAGTACTCACACACACACACACACACACACCCCATTTTTCAGGGAATGTAGTTAAGAAGATGTTTGCACAACAGCTTCAGAAAACCCTGGAGGAAGCAGATTAGATCCTTTTCAGTCCTGTTTCGGATATGGAGTAGAAATGGCACTGATTGTACTTTTGGATGATCTCTGATGTAGGGAGGACATTGGTGGTGTGTTCACCCATGTTTTACCTGTCTTCTCAGTGGCTTTTGATGTCATTGACCATGGAATACTTCTGGACTGACTCAGAGGATTGGGAGTGAGTGGTGTTGTATTGATTTACCTCCTTTCTTTGTGGTCAATTCCAGTAAATGGTGATTGGGAAAGAAATATCCCACCCTCAGCTGCTCCAAGGTGGGGTGTCATTATCATCTTATTAAAAAGATTTATGAAAAAACTAAATAATAATTTAAATTTGGCACTGATTCTTACTAACCTCAGTGTCATCAGCCACATATATTATTTAAAATTCCCTTTTCTTTACTATATTAATGACTCTATTGTTATGTACTGATACGTCCTCCCCCTTTTTCATGCCCGCCACTGATTGGCTAATCAAGCGGCAGGAAATTTGAACAACTGTCATTGGTCGGCAAGTCTGCCGGAGCTCTTTAAAAGTTGATCCCCGGCAGCCTTGCCAGCAGATCGTATTGTAGCTGCTTAGAAATAAAGTGTTGAACGGACTGCTGCGTTCCATCTCTTCCTTTCCCATGCCAAATCTAACACTGGCAATGAGGGTAACAAGAACCGCAGCATGAACATCACCTTGTGGGCATCAGCAGCCATTTTAGACTCACCCAGACCACACGGAACCATGGCAATGCAACCGTCTCCAGCGCCAGCACCGTTCGACCCAAAGACGGAGGAATGGCATGTATATATGAGCAGATTCTGCCAATTCTTGGAAGCTAATAACTACCTGAGAACCACAAAAGAGACTTATTCCTTACATATTGTGGTACGAAGGTGTATAAGATGGCGCTGACATTGATCTCACCAGCAGATATAGAAGCAATCTCCTGGACAACGCTTCAGAACACCCTCAGAGAACACTACACACCCACAGCAACACCTCTGGTAAGCCACAATTAGTTTTATCACCGCTAACAACAGGAAGGCAAGACAATAAATTATTTCATGGCTGCCCTTCGAGAAATCGCCTCCAGATATGATTTCTCTAATCCAGAGGAAATGATATGAGACCAGGTCATTTTGGGCATGAGGGGCCTAGTCCTATAGAAGAAGCTGCTGGTGAGGCAAACCATTACAGTCCGGGAGGCTGTCGAAGAAGTGAAGGCCGCCGAATCCTCGGACAACTCAGCGGCCAACCTCCGGAGGACAAACGGTGTCCACCGCACACACTGTGAACCTGAACCGTCCACAGAGGGTTCCAACTCGGAGGACAACCTTGGAGACGATGATGGCACTGTACACCGGGTATCCCAAGAGAAACGACCGAGCAACCATGACTACGACCCCAAAGAACCCCGCTGCTCTGGCTGCATGGGGCTCCATGTAAGAGCAGTGTGTTGTTTTCGTGATGCCATCTGCTCAAACCATAGTAACCCACAGGGGGGCTTTTAAGGTAACAGACTCCAGTTCGGGGTCAGTGCAACCCCAGGAATTTTGCAAAGTATGATGGAACACCTCCTACAGGGATCCCATGGGTAGTGCCATATTTTGATGACATCCTTATATCCGGGGAATCAAGGGAACAACTCTTAGAGAGGCTAAAAGAAACATTAGGCCGATTTCAAAAGAAAGTAGTAAGGGTTAAAAGGGAAAAATGCAAAATTGGCTTTAAGCAGGTCGAGTTCCTTGGTTATTTAATAGATGGGTCTGACATCCACCCCACAAATGATAAAGTCAAAGCAATAAAAGAAGCCACAGTCTCAAAGAGCAAAAAGGAATTACAAGCCTTCTTAGGACTTTTGAATTTCAATAGTATATTTTTACAACAGAAGGCAACCGTTGCTGAACCATTCCACAAGCTGCTAGGAAAGACAGCTGCATGGACCTGGGGGAGGAAGGGGGACAGAGTGTTCACTGCCATCAAAGAACTACTCTCATCAGACAGCATTCTCATCCAGTATAATGAGACTCTTCCCCTGCTACTCACTTGCGACACCTTACGGGGTTAGCGCTGTCCTCAGCTACAGACTACCCAATGGCACTGAAGCCCCAATTGCATATTATTCCAAAACACTTTC
>JANHFM010001742.1:0-15551 GCA_032468115.1 Grayia smithii | reverse complement strand
AAGGATGGAAGGCTGAGTCAACCTTGAGCCTGGTGAGATTCGAACCAACAGTAATTGCTGGCATCTGGAACTAAGCTGAAACACTTAGTCAGACCATTAATTAACTGCGCCACTGAAGCGCAGTTAATTTAATAGATTTTTAAATGAACATACAGATTAAATAACATTGGGTAAAATTCCCGTATTTTATCATTTGTAATAATGTTTTCTAAGGTTTTTCTATTAGTAGTTATCCTTGTTTTGTGTTTCTAAAACTTTAAATACTGGCAAATAGAGGATTCCATTATTGTTTTTCCTTTTAATTGTGCACAGTTTCATAGCTGTTGCTAATCGATACAATCATATATATCTTTTTTAACATTACATTCTACTTATTAATAGTTCTTAATTTTTCTGCAGTGTTTATTTTATAACTGGTTCTTTTGCTAAACTGTATTTTAATCACATAGTCAGAATACTGATTTTAATCTACAAGAATTTTAATTATATAGTAATTTCTCTTTGTAACATTTGTAATAATATAGTAATATTTGTAGTCCAAATTTCCAAACCTAAGGTGTTGTAATCAGTTTTTTTCCCACAGCAACAGCAGCTATCGGATAGATTCGACCAGTAACTATTCCCAAGTAATCTAATCAACTTGTAATGCTTGAACATGAATGTAGTCAAATGTCTTAATCACTACAGTGCAGTGCACTACATTGTATCTTTATAGTATGATTAAATTATATATAGCAACATTATATTGTTAATCTTGAACAGTATTTAATTATTTTACTTTTATTATGTTGATAATTATTTGGATAATTTTTATGGCCATCCGACTGGCTCACCGTGACTGCGCTTACGGAAGTAAAAGCCCAATACAAAACCCAATAGCACTAGCACTTCGATTTATATATCGCTTCACAGTGCTTTACAGCCCTCTCTAAGCAGTTTACCAAGTCAGCATATTGCCCCCAACAATCTGGGTCCTCATTTTACTGACCTCAGAAGGATGGAAGACTGAGTCAACCTTGAGCCTGGTGAGATTCGATCTGCCAAATTGCAGTCAGCAGAAATAGCCTGTAGTACTGCACTCTAACCACATAGCTCATACATCCAAATGCAAGACTCCTAGAAAAATTACTGATTATTGTAGCAGGTATTAATCATATCTGTATATACAGGCTTTTGAAAGGACCCCCCAGCTTTCTAATGTTTTCAAATTTGAGGAGTTACTGATAATAGAAATGCTATTTTTATATGAACTATTTTTAGAATCAAATTTTAGTTTCCTATTGCAGTTGATAACAGTATGTGTGTACCATCAGACTCTGACATAGTATTGTAACATGTTGACAAACCTTCTAAAATCTGTTTAGTATTTATGCTACACTTTTATTTTAGAATTATATTTTAGTAGACTACAATATTTTCTTTCAGTTCTTGGTATTACTGTTTTCTTTTTTGTATCTTCAGGAAAGACTGACAAAACTAGGCAAAAGTAATATCTTGCACCATCAAGTCTTTAGATGTGTTCTGTAATTCAAACAGGACAGTCCATTTGTGGTTTCCAACATATAGGAATATATGGACGGCTGCCTATTCCATTGCTCCTCCAATCTTTTGAGAGCTAGTCAGGCTGGCAGGATAGGATGATCTCCCAATCTCTGCGAAAATGAGTAAGAATCCTTATTTCTTTGGCAGTTAAATGGCAGCACCCTGTTGGCTGAAATGTATCTTGTCCTTGCAAGTTACTATGTAAGAATCATAATGATTTTGTGTAGAATAGTCTTCCTTGGGAGATTGAAGTGGAAGTTTCAATATACAAAATATTATACATTTTTTTATTTATAATTCAGAAAGATATTTCATAATATTTCATTCAAAAGACAAAATCTGGAGAGGAGAGTATAACAAGAATAATTTTTCTCCAAAATCTCCACATTTTTTGAGACTTGTTTATAACTATATTATTTATGTTAGTGTTACATTTGGTTTGGTTGAAAGGATAGCATTGTGTTTGTAATATATTATTACATTGTGTTTGTAATATATTATTAATTAATATATATATATATATATTAATATAAATTAATATATATTAATAATTATTAATATAAGAATAAGAAGATGTTGAGGTCAAGAAAATTATAAAACTCTTGCAGTGTAGACTTCTACTTTAATTTGATGGTCTATTGATTTGATTTGGTAATTTAAAAAAAAAAGATGACAGTTCATGGTCTTGAAGAAAGGTGTGCCAAATTGGCTAGCATGAACAGTACAATCTAATACAAAATTATTATGTATTTTTGTACAAATTATTTTTTGTTGCTAACTAATTTGAATTTTGGGAGAGGAATAGATGGTGAATGCCAAATTAACAAAATGCAGTTCAAACTGAAGATATTTCTTATTCAGCCAATCTTCAGGTACCTCTGAATCCAAATGTGGTGCTTATTTCTGAGTTTAGGCTTTTTGATCCCTTAGTACCTAATGAAGCTTCTGCTTCCTGGTACAGGATGGCTTAGTCCAGAATTTTATTATTCTATTGTTTTGTATATCACTTATTTGGATCCAGAGCTGCTGCTTATCAGATTTGCTGCTACCACACATACTGGTATTTATTTGAATAAGTTTTATAGCAGGAATGGAAAATGTATGTCTGTTGGCATGGGCCAATCCATCAGTCTTACAGTGCCTTATCCCAAATGTAGCGTCACGCACAGATTCTAAATTCTTCCTGTTGGTTATGCAAAAAGAGTGCACTTGTGGGCATGAAAAGCAACCCTCATGTCTGCCTGCCAAAGTTATATAGAGTGGCAGAGATTGCTCCCTTTCCCATCAGTCCCAGTCCCCTCCTGCATGCCTAGAAAGGTATTAATCTGGATAAGTATAATCAAATAGATGAGCCTGTAATTAACCAAGTTTCCTATTTCTGATCTTTTATTTACCCAATATTTTAGAGATCAAATAATATTAGCAATTTGCAAAAGCAATTAAAACCCAAGAAAAAAACTAATTGTAAGCAGCCCAGAATTGTTAAGAAATCAGAAAACTTTAAAATTAAATAAAAAAAATATATTCAGTCACCAGGAGAAAATACATTAATTAAGACAAAACTCTGCCTGAACAAGAAAATCTTGACATGGCAATGGAAAAAGCATTAAGGAAAGAGCTAAAGGAACTGAAGAAAGAGTGTTTCTTTTATTCCAGACACCCCTGTCAGTGCCTGTGAAATTGATTGGATACAAGTAAGAATCTTTTCAGAGGATCTTTAAGGCCTGGCAAATTATAAGGTAGAACTTTGGATAGTCTGTTCCAAACTATTTAGAGCTTTTGTGTATGACATTGTGCTGAGATCAGAAGGAGGCTGGGAACCAGTGAAATTTTAATGAAGTATTCATTTATCCCAGTGACTGTTTTGGCTGGATAATTTTAGACAGTAGAAATTTCTGAACACTGAAAAAGCCAATTTACATTAAGGATGAGGTGTGACTTCAGAAGAAGTCTGCTGCCTACTGTGAGTCAGGCTTGTTTGTGTTTTTTTCTATATCATTTATAAACCTGGGTAGCCTTTGTATTGTCTGATAGATTTGATTTGCAGAAGAGCTAGTGGTTAATGCTGAAGTCTACCTTGAGAAAAGTTAAAAGTATAGATTTGCTCTTTTTTTCTTCTAATTTGTCTAAGATGGAATAGTGAAGAATGATGTAACTGAGAAAAATTCTATGTGCAGAATGAATTAGATAGCCATAGTCCCTTTAAATATTTACTTTTTTTCTGTGCAGAAGGTTAGGAAATACTGATTATTCCTTCTGCTTAAGGGTTTCCTCTTGAATAGCTTCCTATTTGCATTCAGATTCGATTCCTGAATGAGATTCTGTTATTAGGTAAAAGATTTAAGTTGCCCTTGAATCAAGTTCATTTTGTAGCAATTATGTGAATACACCATGTTGTATTCTTGACAGTAATACAGGTGAATAGCTTTTTTTTACATTGCAATCTAGGCTCCTAGGAATATAGTTGATGAGTTTCTGTCCAAGGGTGGCTAGGTTCTTCTATCTCATATGGTTTCCAATTCTCATTAAGTAATCAGGGTTTCAACAGAGACATAAATTGTTCTATATTAATGCTTAACTTTTGCAGACACATATTGCTGGCATCAAGTTTTAGCCCAGGAGCTAACAAAAATACTTGACCTGCCAATCTGAGTTTTCAAGCATAGGGCAATCCCATATTATAATGGGATTATAATGAATATTCCTTACTCTAATGTTTACTAACCAGTAGCATTTCTGTATTTCTTGATGTTCTTTTCTTTGGTGGTAATTTCTGCTAATTATATGGCCCAAACAGAGAATTTAACTCAAGAAAACTTCTGAGAAAAACTGTTAGGATGTTATCACAAAGTTCTGGCACCCTGACCTCCATTTTTAGTTATTTGTATTACTATTGAAACTAATGGATTGACATGCAGTGATTTTGGATTAATATTTTTCAAACTTGTCAACTTAAGATTCATGGACTTCAACTTTCAGATTTCCTCAGTTATTTGAAGTCTACATAAAGTTGCCAAAGTTGAAAAATACTAATCTAGATTTTAATGCTACAATCATATGTAAGTCATTTAACAATCATTCAGGTTACAACAGCCTCAGAAAGGGTTCTTTAAAGCAAACAACACCCATTTGGAAAAATCAATACCTTTAATTATGTGATTTACTTAACCATGTGATTCAGACTTAACGATAGTGCACTTTGCTTAATGACTGCTTTAAAAACAGTTGAAAAAGTGGGTCCACTCAGGTGGGTACTTCAACTTATAACTGCAACTATTTATCTCAATTGTGATCTCAAGTCAAGGTCAACCTATAAAGTGGTTGAGTCTAGCAGCTGCTGTCTTCTCACTATTATCTTTATAGAGAAATTCCGGCCATTCCTGGGATTCTAGTGACTGGTTGTGATATTGTGCATCATGTACATATAGCTGATGGATCTCAACCAATAACAGTAAGAATAGAATTAGTCTGAGGATGTTCTTCAGTTTCCCAAATTTGTTCAGTGTGGGACAAGAATGTACAGTAGAAATTTAGGGAGCAAGAGAACAAATGGATTGATGAATAAATGAATAGGGAGATGAACAGACATAACTTTTCAATAGATTTGTTAGAACGCTTAGCCTTTTTAGATTATCTATTCTCCCTTCCCAAAATAATTTAATTATTACAGTTTAAAAGAAATAAAACTGCATTGAATCACACAGAATAATAGAATTGGAAGAGATCTTGTAGGTCTTCTAGTCCGACCCCCTACTCAAGCAGGAAACTCTACATCAGATCACTGAAGTGATATTTTAAGTCATTTTAAATATTCTCTAGCAAAGAGAATTGTCTTGGGTCATTTTTGTGCTAACATTTGGTTTTCACCAGATTAATGAGTTACATATTCCTATATTCTTCAGAATATTCATCAACTGATAACTTTTTTTTTACTTTACTTAAAGATGGTATATTTCTCAATTCCACCAATTTTCCAATATTATAGATATAGCAATATTATAGATATAGCATTCATTATATATATTACATATACAATATTACAATGTATATATTTCAATTAGTTTTAGCTTTTAAGATTTAAATACTTTTATTTTGCTCCCCATCCCTTACTCCATCATGTGGAAAATTCAACTTGGATGTTAATATTGTCTATAAAAGTAATGACTAGGAAGAACTAATTTGTTAATGATGTATTATATTTTCCTGATACCAAGCCAGACTGTCTATAACTACACACTTGGCTGAAATATGTGAAGAATTATTTAGTTGGAAGAAAATAAGTTTTGTTTTTCTCTTTTATACTTAAATAAATTCTGTATTAACAGAATCTTGTAAGCTGAGGGCATCAACTTTCCACTTCCATTTTTAACTACTTCATCCATATGACAGGTCTTTATTAGTTTCTTTCTCTGACTATAAAGCGATTGTTGGCTGCTCTTGTTTCCTAGGTAGCATCTTCTCTTTTTCCCCAAGGTCATTCATACATTCCATTATATCACCCTCCCCTTAGACTTATCCTCCACTCCCAAGTTCCCAGGAGGAATAGGTTGTGGGTTATGAGAACAAAATGCAACTCTGTCACTCCCCTCTTCTCCTGGCAACTCCCTGCAACCACCTGAGGCATCCCATAAGTCTCCTGCTCCAGCTGAGGGGTTGAGAAGCAAAGAGTTGCCTTAACTCTTAAATATCGCTTCCTCTTGGGACGACCAAGAGAATTGTCAACACTTTCTCAGGATCTATGATAGTATTTTTGCAAATTTGGCAAAATTAGGGATGAATTTTCTGTGGAAGTTAGCAAAACCTAGGAAGTGATGTTTGCATAATTGGGGTTGTGTGGCGGGTGCCACAATAGAATAGACTGCCCCTTTGTGGATCAGTCCATCCTTTTTTGGATATTATATAACACAAATAGTCCAGTTGAATAAGATCAAATGCACATTTTTTTCCTGATTTAGCAGTAATTGTCCTGTAATTTTTGCAAAACGTTTTCTAATGTGGCTTGCATGCAAGAAGGTTCTTCAGAATAAACCAAGATATCATCCAGAATAAACCAGGATATTGCCCAGAAAAACAATACCACATCTAAAATATTTGCAAAAAATATTCATGGATCTGCAAAAAACAGCTTCACCATGCTGTATCATCTTGCTACTCTTGTAATAAAATGGCTGTCAGGTGCTTAGTGGTCAATGTATTATACCTGTTTTTGAATGAATGAATGAGTGTATGTATGTATATATATATATGCGGATATATGCTGTATGTATGCATGCAAGCATTCATGCATGTAGGAATGATGGTATGTATGGCTGCAGTTGTAGGGATGTACCTGAGAAATGTTAAAGTATGGAAATAGTTTACTTATGAAATGAGGGATTAGTTTGTTTAACTAAAACCACGTGTACCATGCAGTCCTGAGACTGCATTATTCTCTTATGCAAAAAAAAAAGTATGAATAAAGAAACTTTAATGTTTTTACAATTATTAATAATTAAATGATTCTGGGTAATCTGAGATGGTGAATGTGTATTGTGTTCTATTAGCTATGTTTCTTCAGAACAGACTGAAACTGAACTTGATAGTAAATGTCATATCCTTATATACCTTCAATGTTCAGTGGAGTGGAATTTCCACAACCAATCTCTTAATTGCCATTTAGATAACAGTGAGTAATTTTCCTCCCTGTTAAACATTTGGTTGTTTTTACACATCTGTTTGCCTCTTTATTAAATCTACTAATATCTAATTTTAATAATATTTTGTAGGAGATGATCAAGTGGAACCCGAAGGCGGGGTCAAGAAACCTTAATTTAACCTCCCTTGAATTCCATCAAGCACCAATTTCTCTTGACCCTAGTAGATTAGATTCTTATGTATAGGTACCATATAATAAACTTTTAAAGCTTTGAACTTCTGTTCCTGGTTACTTGGCCCTGACATTATATGACATCAGGCTTGATTGATGTTTACTATCTCTATTGGTGATTTAGCTTTTATGACCAATATTTAACCAATTCTGATTGATCTGATTTTCAAAGCCTAGTAATATTTCCATATTTGTTATGTTTGCATTCTATGGAATACCCACTTTATTTTTTTTCTTTTGTTCAATAGTGTCTGATTCTTGGAGACTTCTTGGACAAGTGCCTGAAATTTTCTTGGCAAGGTTTTTCAGAGATGATTTACCATTGCCTACTTCTTTCTAATGTAATTGCTCCCCAAATTTATTTTGTATACACTTTTTGTTTTATCATTAATAAAACACAACAGGTCATCAAAAATGGAATGAAAATGTTAAAGAACAAAAGAAATTGCATGATTTGATTACTACTTTTGATTTTTCTGCACTAATATACTTTCCTTGAAAGTGAATATGGTGATAATGTGTATGCATGTATTCTTTGGGCCAAATAAAAATGATTTGTGGCTGAATATGACTTATTCCTTTTTATAGTTTTATGAAGAAAATCTTATAAAGTATACTTTGTCTGAATGCTTTTCTTCAGATTGATTCTCAAAATTCCAATCTAAATGGAATGTTATCTCACATTTTAGATATATACATACGATTTAGGAAGACTTACTTTTCCAAAGGTTTTCAAACTATGAATTTGTGCTAGACTAGGAAACCAAAGGCATACATTATTTTAGGTTTGCACACAAAAAGCAGGATTGCTATCAGAGCTTGCTTCTGCTCTATGTGAACATGTCAGCAACCATTTTGTCTACTTAGTGAACAAGACTGAATCCTGACAAGCAAGTTCTCTGTCAGAACTTGTTTCTTGCTCTGTTTAGCAAATTGGCAGCTGACTTGTCAAAGCAAAGCCTAGAGTGAGTTCTTCCAGCACTCCGGCTTTCATTTTATACTCAAGGGTGATCATAGTATAAACCTTATAGTCAAGGCTAATCATGTCAAAATTTATTCCCGCTTTGCCTGGATAAACCACAGCAACGTCAAAATTTTCTACAGTTGCTACTTTACAGACTAGCTGTTTATCTAGAATAAATGTATACACTTTTCACATTTTTGAACAACCTATCTCCCTCAGGTAGGGACTCTGGAAGATCTATAATAAAATATTTAAATATTAAAAGGGATACAAATATTAAAAATTTTAAAAGTCAGGAATGATTAGATACTGTTAAAATTAATTGTAAGGTGAAGAGGGCTTTCAGGGCACTAGTCAGCCCCATTTTAGATTTTAAAAAATGCAAAGTTCTATCATTGCTTTAGTTAATATAGATTAAAGCAAAACTATTAAAAATAAATATCTTTCTTGTACATACTAATTTATTTATTGCAAAAGGAAATCGTCGTTCCCCTCTTCCAGCCCACCCAGAGATCGGTTATCACAAACTTTAGCTTAAGAAAATTTGAATACTCTTGTCTTTGTTCATTTAATCTATTCTCTATTGAATGAGTTTATTGATTTTAATATGTCCCTGTGCAATTTGTATTTTTTAAAAATTCCTCCTGCAGTTAAGTTCTATATAGATTTTTTTTTGTAGAGTGCTATACTGAAAGGGCTTGATAAATGAGTATCCTACGCTTTAAAATTAAAAACAAAATTAAAAATAGAAGAAATTGCTAAGTAGGAACAGCAATTGAGCATGACTGGAGATGCCGTATGGCATCTTAGGTCTGTAATTTTATTTTATCAATCAGATAGACTTCAAATTTCATGTTACTGTACTGCTGGAGATAATGCTTAAATATTGCTGTTAAATTTGATGCCTAATTTGTAAGAAATAGAGATGTGAGGATTAAGGAAGGAGGGAAGAAATAATAACCTTGCTGGGTGTCCTTTTATTTAACCAGAAACTTTCAGGAGAAATTATAATTAATATGGCTTATAATATTTCTTATTAGTAGTTTTTTAAAATTGATTGATATTAATTTTATTTTTAAGATTATAAAAGTGCAAGTGACAGCAAATTAAGACTAATAGTGGAAAATCAGACAGTTCAACGTTTTATGTAATTATACATAGCTACCTTATAAATAATAGTTAATTTGTACAATAGAATTGCATTAGTTTACAGTGTCTAAAATTAAATTCTGACTCTCTTAAACATCAGGATTTTTTTCTTAAAGGAAATACATAGTAAATTGTAAATTGATATTTAAGATGCTTTCCCCTTCAAAAAAAAAAAGGACATTGATGCTGGTAAGATTCAAAACCTCGGTGGCACATTAATTAATGCTCTGGCTAAGTGCCAGGGTGGATAAAAATCAATGATTTTTAAAAAAAAATCAAAAAAAATCAGAGTATTTTGATTTAAATCGAAATTTTTTGATTTTTATCAAATTTATTTTAATAAAATGCTTCTGGAGTAAAAATCTATCAAAAGATTGTTTTCTATTTAAGACACATTAATAGTTTAGTTTATTCAGCATGGAACTTAGTTATGTAACAGGAGGCTATATATTCTGCAATATAGAGACTGTCGGTGAGTCAACAGCAGGTCAGGAGGAGCTGTTGTGGGACAGATGACAGTTGCTCTTTAAAAATTATGATTTAAATCGAGTTGATTTAAATCGAGTTGATTTAAATAAAATCCACCCTGGTAAAAACACAACATCCAATATCATGTATGCATTGTAGTTTTGCAGATTGTAACTTTAAAACTCTATTAAACTAACTTGAGCTTTTGGTAGACTGATACATGCCCCATCACAGATTTTTGCTCTTTTTCTTTGGCATCCTCGAGGAGAGGATTGGAAGTGAGGCAGATGAAAGTATGTGTGCCGTTAAAAAAATGTGGTAACTTGTGTTACTGTGTCAGATGTCAGGAGGCAAGTCAATAATGGCAGCATTTACATGATGACTTGTACTTGGGGGGGGGGGGGAGGTTTTACATTGGAGGTTTCTTTAGAACTAACAATGTATCAACAAACAGATCTTCCAAAAATAAGTAAAACTAAAGTCCTTCTAGCCAACTTATGATTTAAAACTGCCAGGTCATTTAATTCAGAATCAACCTGTATGAGTTAAGGGGTATTTTCTTCTACTGTTTGAATTGTAAATTTGCTTAGGGTTTCTGGTGTTTAAAAATTAGAAGAAGAAAAAACAAGAGAGGACTTAGGACTAGTATGATAGGAGAAACAGATAAGAAAATGTATTAGTAGAATGAACATTCAGCAGAGATTGCTGTGGGAAAGATTTCATTATTGGCTTTGATATTTCTATAGCTTTTGCGCTTTTTTCATGTTTCAAATATTTTTTAGAATTGTAGATAATAGAGGGATTGTTACTGCTATAAATGCACTCACATTCTGCTTGATAGTTCTCCACTTCATATTAAAATCGAAGCATTTCTATTCATGAGATGTGGGGAAAAAAAGTGACATAGACCAAGTTTTTATGGTGTTTTCAGTGCTGTTATAACTTGGAACAGTTGATAACAGTTGTCAGAAATGGTTTAGGGTCTTCTGCTTGGGTGGGGGGCGGGACTAGATGATGTACAAGGTCCCTTCCAACTCTGTTAATCTGTTAGAAACTGTTAAATGAATGGTTGTAAATCCAGGACTACTTATATGTTTAAATCAGCCAGAGACAATTTCTTCTTGACAAATGGCATTTACTTCACTGCAAGTATTTCTTTTTCATCTGTTGATACCCTTTTCTTTTCCTTTTTAGGGAAAACTTTTGTATAAAAATATCTGTTCAGTTTCAATTTTTTATGTGTGTTTTCTATAAATGTTAAAATAGAATGTTGATGTTCACATAGATTACACTGTTTGTGCTTCAGTGACCTATAATAGTAATATAGTCATGTTGATTTTTTGTTTAAGTCAGAAGGGCAAAAATGTTATGTCACAAATTCTAATTTGAATATGGCTATGAGAATGTGCTTCCCGCGAAGAAATAGGTTTTTTTGACACTAAGAACTTACTTCAATAAGAAAACGTGGGCTCCTTTTTAAACAGGGATTTCCAAAACTGTTTTTCTTTTCATACCCTACACATACACACACACACATGGAATGAAAAGAAAAACAGTTTTGGAAATCTCTTTACAAACACACACACACGACACATAGGCATACCCATTTGTGTATTTATGCACCTGTGTGCAAGTGTACCTTTAAGTCAGTCTTGATTCCTATCAACTACACAAAAAGTCCCTGCAATTTTCGTGACAATATTTTCTGAAGTGGTTTGTCCTTGCCTCCTCCTTAGGGTTGAGACAGAGGAACTGGCCCAGAGTCACCAGCTGGACTTGAGCCTAAGGTGGGATTGGAACTCACAGTTTCTAACCTGGTGTCTTAACCATTACACTAAATGGCTCTCACATATATGATGATGATGTTATCCATTCTGTCATGTCCAACTCTTGGGGATTCTTTGGGCACATCTTTCCACATCTTCCGATCTTGCACTGCTTCTTTGACTTTTTCTGTGCTGTGACTGGTGCCAGCTTTGGTGGTGTCCAGCCATCCACTAAATCTTCCCAGCATAATTGCTTTCTCTGGTGAATTCTGCCACAGGACATAGCCTAAATAAGTGAGACCTCACGTACAAACCCTCACAAAACAAACTAAAAGTACAGGTAAAATAAAATAACTGAAACTGATTAAGTCAGTGAGAAGTATGAGCTTATGGTCCAGTGCTAGATATGGGAAGACTGGTTACTCTTTCCTATTTTCCCCTGTAACAACAACCTTATGGGGTAGCTGGGGTAAGAGAATGTGACTTGCTCCAAGTCACTCAGCATAAATTTAGCTTTTCTTTTTATTTTCCAGGTCAAGAACACAGTGGGAAATGGCAATGAGACACTGGAAGGTCTTGACACAAAGCACAACAAAATGAATACCTATCATTTTAAATTTGATACAGAAAACTTTGCAGTTGCCCAGCCTAAAAGCCTTTGAGGCATATGCAGAGCATGGCAACTAGTAGATTAGTGGGATGCTTAATTCTATGAATGTCTTCAGGCTATAATATTTTGTCAAAAAACTGTGTTAGGAATGTCTGTCTGGGTTTTTCTTAACACAGATGAAGTTTAAATCAGGAGGTTACTTTTATACTGGTTTCAGACTATAATAGAAATTACATATGTACAAGAAAGATTTGAGCGATTGAAAAATCCAATTTCTAGTTGCCAGCAAAAAATTAATTGAGACTATTGTATCAGAGTATTCTGGGAGGAAAAGAATATCTTTACATAATACCTTGCTTAAACATGCTTTTTCCCAGTTCTCTCATCTGAACAATAAAGTATACAGTAAAGCATTTTAGAATTAGTGAGAGGATTTTGTGACTAGGTTATCTCCCTACTTTTCTTATCTTTCCATGTTTTTTCTTCCTACTTTTCCTTTCTTACCATGTTTCTCTCTTCATTAAGTTACTTTGAACTGGCATCAAATTGTACCCTAGGTTTTCAGTCCTTTTGCTTAGGAGTGTGTTCGTATGTATGTATGTATGTATGTATGTATATATGTATGTTCATGTGTATGTTTGTGTGTGTGTGTGTGTGTGTGTGCGCACACCAGTATTATATCATTGTCATTATGTACATCCTATTGTCTCGGTATATATTCCCTGTGATATGTCTCTTACTAAATTTGCTATGAGCGATTCAACTGTTACTGTTTACAAACAAGAAAAGAAATGACAAGTTCACAGCAATTTTGAACAGATGGGTAAAAGACCTTTTCCCTGCAAATGACTTTTTTTTTGCTGGAAGATTTAGAAACAATGACAGAAACCCCAGCAGTGACATTGGAAGGGGCATTTTGGCTATACAAAAAAATTCAGAAGTTTGCTGATACAGTAGTTTAGTACACAGAGATTTTTTTTTTCCACAGCTCTGCTATTTTTTTACAGGAGATAGTAGCAGTGCTTCTATGTGAGAAATGGAAGACAAATGTTTTTCTTTAAAGCCCTGTCGGTTGGGATGGCTGGAATTTAGGCAGTGATACTGAGTCACAGAAAAGACTAAGTATTAGCAATTTGCAGCTTTATTACACTCTTTCCAACAAAAAAGATTGAAATTAATGCATTTAATTTTATTCAAGCATTATTACGTTATATTTTTATCTCACCTGCTGTGTGTGTGTGTGTGTTTCTGTGTGTGTGTGTGTATTCATTGTCACCTCAAGACAGCTAACATATTTGGTATTTTTGCTTTCTATTTTTCCTGCAACAACAACCCTGTGGTGGGGTGTCCTTGACTGAAAGAGAGTGACTTGCTCACTTACCCAGGACAGCTCTGCCTAAGGGAGGACTAGCATTCACAGTCTCCTGCTTTTTAGGTTAGCACTTCAACCACTACACCAAACTGGCTCTCATAATCAATTGTCCTCAACCTACAACCATTTGGTCAGATTATCCCAAGTTACAAAGGTGTGGTTACAACTGATCCTTGGAGTTCCACCTGTTCCTGCACCTCATTGGTCAGGTGATCCCAATCTGGATGCCTGGCAACACCGTTAGTTTACAATTGGTTGCCAAGTACAATTACATGATTCTGATTTCCAGTCTTCCCTGTTGGCTTCCCCAGAAAGACAATGGGAAAGCCAACAGGTTAACCTGGCTGCAACTTCCTGATTGCTTCCCCACTGAGTTTGGTCATGGAGGCCAGCAGGAAATTGCCTCACCTAATGACTATGGGATTCAGTTAACAATAGCAAATGGGACTATAGGGATTGCCATCACTAAGTGATGGAGTCTTGCTTTACAATTGCATTGCTTAGCAATGGAAATTCTGGTGTCATTTGTTATAAGTCGACAACTACCTGTACCTTTGCCAGTAAAACAATGAAAAACTATTTCTCAAATGCTTGCAATGAACTCATTGGATGACCTATGTGATGCTTTTGAAGATAAGACAGTACAGGTCATCCTTGTTTAGCAGCCACAATTGGGACTGGCAACTTGGTTGTTAAGTGAAGTGGTCACTGAGTGAAATAGCAACTGTGCTTTTGATGTTACTTCAGGTTTCTTTTGCTTTGCACATCTGCAAAGGTGGTAAATATGTGGACTGGTTGCAAAGCTATTTTTTCATTACCATTGTAATTGCAAACGGTTGCTAAAAGAGGCAATAGCTAAACTAGATTACCTGTAAAATGGGCTTGGAACATCTGCTCACTCCCTCAATATACAGTATTCCATAATGATGGCTTTATTTTCTATAATTAGATAACTAACATAATAAAGTCATCTACCCTTCCATCTTGGTGAATTTATCTTCATAGTACAATAGATTATTTTTAAAAACAGTGTAAGGGGTGTTGAATTAGAGAGTAAGTGAAATGTTTAATTCTAACCCAAAAAGAACCAGATGGTGGTTATGGTCTGTGCACATTTAAATATTGTAATATTAATCATCTGGATTGAAATATATCAAAAATACACAATGCAATATTCATAGACTTTTATATTGGATGATTTCTCTTAGTGTAGTATTTTTTTTTTTTAAAGTTAATGACTAAATTCATTTTGTATTGAGTGCTGATATTGGGAGTTTTAGAAAAAAATGAAAGAGTGGTCCTTTTGATTATTGCTTTCTCCTTTAATAATGGTAGGACCTTTTTTTTTTAAAGTCTGTTTTGACTCCTGGAAACTACATTTTTGGAAGTGTTTTTCTGCTGCCTCCTTTCTAGGCCTGAGACAGAGTGGATGGGCTTAAACTTGCACATTTGGTTTGTGCTTAAGATAGGACTACTACTCATGTTTCTCAACTTCTAGTCCAGTGATTTAACCATTAATTATGCAAACTCTTTGTTACTGTGTTTTTAATTCCATCTTGATTTTATATAACTAGATTCATAATTATATACTGTATTTTTCGGAGTATAAGACGCACCTTTTTACCCCCAAAAAGGGGGTTAAAATCTGGGTGCGTCTTATATACCGAATGTGCCGTTTCGTGGGGCAGGGGGAACAGTTGCTGCGATGGCGCAGGTGGCAGCGGCGGCAACAGCAGTGGCGGCTGCAACAACAGACAGCTGATTGGTGGTATTTTGAATCCAACCGCAACCGTCAATCAGCAAGGGGAATAGCA
>JANHFM010001741.1:59590-76262 GCA_032468115.1 Grayia smithii | reverse complement strand
GTGGAAATTTTAAAAAAAGTGGACAGAAGGAAGGAGTGAAAGGAAGGGATAGAAGTGGATGGACGGAAGGAAGGAGCGAGTAGATGGATGGGAGGGAGGGAGGGAGGGAGGGAAGGATAGTGGGGAGGGAAATGGTGCTAACATGCATGGGTCATCTCTCTGGGGTTGATGAACTCCAGTGTAAATCAGAGCATTGGGTGTGAGGTCAGCTTCTGCTTCAGAGAACAACCAACTGTCACTTATTAAATATATATGCTGACCATCTCACTGTTGAAATGACACTTGCTGCCCCAAAGTTTTCCAACCTGTGAGGTGCAGAAAGAGCCCAGGGGAGGTGTGAACTTTTAGTTCCATTGTGACAATAAATCCACCTTTCTTGAAGTTTCCTGGCCTTGTTTTCAGTTTCTGTTGTGTTGCTCCTCTCTGGGAGGTTTTGAAGTATTTCTAACAGGACTACCAGATTCTGTAAGTTTTGTTCCCTGTGTCATCCGCCTGGTAAACTCGCAAGATTTGTTTTCCTCGCCATGTACATGTATACATACGAACTAGATTGTGTTGTTTGTGTCATATATGTGGATATATGCGTAATTTTGTATTGGTGACCCGTTGTATGCAATGAAATTTCGTTTGAATGTATGCTGATTAGTGTACATTCAAAGTGACAATAAAATTATTCTAAGTCTTAAGTGTTCATTTAGGGGTTGTATGTATGTAGGGGAAGTGTGTTGGCAAAAAAGTTTAGGAACGCCTTATAAAAATCTCCCAGCAGTTCGAAGGCAGTTATGATTTTTAGCATACCTAAAAGCATTGTGCGTGTACGTGTACATCTTCAAATCAGTTTTAATTTTTATTAAATCTTTTTTACAGAATAAAAACAACACAAATGGAAAGTAAAAGTAAAAAGGAAGAAAGGAGGGAGGGAAAGGCTTCTGATCTTCACAGCTTATATAAAAATAGGGAGAAAAGGGGAAAAAATGAATGTAGGTCATTGGAGCAGAGTCTTGACTGATTGATCTGTGTTTCAGGAAGTTATTAAAGTGATTTGAGACTTTTTTCAGTTCTTCATTTTCCAGCATATTTTCAGTTGTTTAGGCTTAACAATAGGAAGAGCAGGATTTTGATGTGTAAACATTTACTTGCTTCTTTGTTGCTCTCTTGGCATCAGAGAAATAAATGGGCTTTTACCAATAAATCAATCTATTCAATTTCTATAGCTGCCAAACTCAATCAGATGACTCTAGGCAGCTTTCAATTTAGTTATTGCTTTGGCCATTGGTAGTAAGGAAAATAAAACCTACCTTAAAATGGCATTAATAAAAATATTAATAAAATATTAAAAATAATCAGTGAAAACATTAACACTCTCATTCCAGCAAATAAAATATTAGAAAGCATTAGAAAGCTCTGATATACTGTATACTGTTTAGCAGCAGTCCATGTAAATTGGTAATTTCCATAGCATTGTTCCTTCTCTCAATTCATTACATGCTCACTCAATTTTATATGAATCAGGCCAAAATGATTTCCTTATCAAGAGGGCGATCCGGAAATTTTCTACATGCTGAAGGGGAAATAAGAGCACTACAATAAATAATGGGTAAAATCTTCTATAGTTTCCTTGAAGCAAGGACAGAGTATATATTTATATGGGATATTATGGCCCTCTGTAGTTAATACCCTTTACTGGAATGATAGTCTTGCAAATGCTGTTTAGAGAGAAGGCACTGCAACATCGATCAGAATAGATGGAAGGGGCCTTGGAGGTCTTCTAGTCCAACCCACTGCTCAAGCAGGAGAGACTATACCATTTGAGACCAGTGGCTGTCCAGTCTCTTCTTAAAAATGTCCAGTGATGAAGCAGCCACAACTTCTTAAGGCAAACCGTTCCACTAGTTAATTGTCCTCACTATTAGGTAGTTTCTCAGTTTCTAATTTCAGGCTGCTTCTCTCCTTGATCAGTTTCCATCCATTGTCTTTTGTCTTGCCCGCTGCTGTTTTGGAAAATAAGTTGACCCCCTATTCTTGAGTTTGCATTGTTTTTTTGTTTGTTTATTAAGTGTGTACCAAGAGGCAATTATATTTTGTGATAATTTAAAGAGATTTCTTTGGGTAAAGACATGCAGCACCCTGTTTTGGTAATAATAAAATATTATTGACTCTACGTGTTTCGGAAGTGCTGCAGACTCTGAGCAAGAACAATGAACTTCTAAGCTATTCCTTAGAGCAGCTTAACTTTCCAGGTTCCCTCCCTGCTTTAAAGAAATCTAATAATTACTGAAAATCTAAAATGAATCTTAAAGCACTCTTCTATTTTTTTCAGGCTTGGGAAAAAGTGGAGATCCAAAATACTGATAAGAAGCATTACTGAAGCATTACAATACCATTATGTATGTTCTCTTTTAATCCCCTTTATCCCCTCAACGCTTCAGAGATTAAAATGGCAGGAAAAGAATTTCTGGATCATCCTATGGAGAAAAAAATCAATAATCCGAGAAGAATCCCAGAAGCCACTTGGCAAAAGATGTTTGAAAGGCTGCCTCAGCAAGATCAGTGAGCACTAACACTTTGCAAATATCTGAATATTTTAAGTACAGGCGGTCCTTGACTTACAACCTTTTAATTTAGTGACCACTTGAAATTACAATGGCACTTAAAAAATGACTTCTGGCCATTTTTCACACCACCATTGCAGCATCCCTATGGTCACGTGATCAAAATTTGGTTGTTTGGCAATTTGCACATTTTTATGACAATTGCAGATCAAGGGATCACCTTTCGCGATCATTTGACAAGCAATGTCAAGTGGGGACACTTTACAGATGTATTACTCACTCAACAACTTCAGTGATTCACTTAACAACTGTACAAGAAAGATCGGAAAAAGCGGCAAAACTCACTTAATAGCCATCTCGCTTAGTAACAGAAATTTTGGGCTCAATTGTGGTCATAAGTCAAGGACTCCCTTTTGACAGTTTTTCAAAGCACTCAGGAATCTGCAATGTAAATAGTTAAGAAAAGATTATTATTTTTCTGAACCTCCAGAATACAGCAGAAAATACTGCATGGAGACCAGAATTCAAACTTATTGTGTTTGCCTCTTTTATTTTCTGGGTTCACACCATATATTAAAATACACACACACAACCCCTAATCAGGTTTAAAGCCAACCAAATGTAGCATCTTTAGTTGAACTTTTTTTTTGCAATAAATAGCAGAAATTATAGTTTTGTTGCCACCACTGTATGAACCTGATTGCTTTTAATAGAAAATGTACCCATCGTGAAGCTAGTCCTCAGGAATATGTCATGAGATTCTATACTATTTTAGGTTTTTGGAGTGAAAATACTTGCTTTCCTTTTTTATTCTTTTGCTATAACGTGTGATGCGCTATGCTGATAAACAGGTTAGTGTGGTAGTTCATTGGTGCTGGCAGTAGCAATAATGCCTTCTCTTCTCCTACAGAAATTTCTTCCAAAGTGGAGGCTTCCCTCTTGCCCTCAATTCAAGTCTCATTGCCTTAATATCTAATAACTTATTTAGGAAGATTCTGCATGTCACACAGGCTCGTTATTCAGCAGTTGTTGCCATGTCCATATTGCCACTCGCCACAACTTCAGTTGCTTATGAGGCTGTAGTAAATCACTCTTTGAGAACAGGTATGTGTTAAGACTTCATCCAAATAATTCAATAATTTTTTTCGATCTCTGTAATGACTATTCTGATATTTCTGGCATGGCAGACTTACCTTCACTGAGCCAGATTGGACTGCATCTCTTTATTACATGGTATGTCTCTTTAATAAATAACAATTTCTAGTGGTGATTCTGGAATTGGTTGTCAAAGTTTGCTTCTTTTTTTTAATTGTGCCCCACAAAACAGAACCCATGTTAGTAAATAGTGTATAATAGTTAAGTAACATCCTGGAACTTAACTGCTCCAGATGTGGTAAACCTTATTTTAAAGTTGTAACTCCCAATTCTTTCGAGGTTTTTTTTTTTCCATTCACTGCACTGTACAATTCCAAGAATAATTTCCAACATATTTCACCTTTTATCATGCTTGGTTAGGGTGCTAGAATGCCTTCCCACTTTCAAAGGTTCTATTATACCAAAGAGATTCTGAGCAGTTTACAATATTAAAAAACAGAGCTTAAAAACACAGTTAGAAATGTAACTACCCAGAGAAAACACTAGAATTTACAAAGACCCCAAACTCCCTGTTCAGGCCAACAGAGTGATACCTTAAGAAACTTGAAATATCCAGGACACTAAGAGAGTGGTCATTGTGTGTATCTTTGGTGAATGCTGCTTAGTAGAAGTTGTGTCTTTTCAATAAAAAGCCAGGGGCTGCAACAGTGGGTAGTTTGAAAAATCCAAGGCCAAAAAAATTAAGCATCTCATTCAAACTTGCTTTGAGTGTTCTCTTGCAATGGAAATCTGAAACAATTCCATGTTCCTTCATGTTTTGATTAGGACCAACAGAAAGGGCGATAGACATCCTGGAGCTACCTATGCAGCCTACAGAAAACTAGCTAAGATATTACCATTCCTAAAGGTGTGCTTCCATAATTTAAAGATAATTAAAATAACTCTGGGCCAATTACTTTGCAGGCTATATAGTAGAAGTTGGCATGGATTACTGTGCTAATTTATGGTTCAGGGAGAAGGAAGGGGAGGGAGAGAGGAAGGAAGGAAGGGAGAGAGAAAAAGAAAGGAAGGAAAGAAAGAAAGAAAGAAAGAAAGAAAGGAAAGAAAGAAAGAAAAAAGAAAGAGAAAAAAAGAAAGAGCAAGCACTGGAATTCGGGACACTACATGTTCCAGTGATGCTTGGAACATAGCATTGTATGTCACATGCTCCATACCTAACCTAATCCCACAAGAGGAACATTGTCAGCATGCAATATGTCCATTGCAATTTTTCTGGGACAGGATGTTAAACCACAAATCCTAATTCAGTTCATTCCATTATTGTTTCAGGCAATTTAAATTGTGAAATCTGTGCTATGGTGAGAGGTGGTTTAGTAGGAGCTGTCATGGGCTTTTTCTACCCCATCATTATAGCGCTGCCTCTGAATGCATTGCTGGCTACAAGGTATGTTTCAACCACATTGTTATATTAAGCACTCCGTTAGCATTTTATTTGCAGGAACCAAGATTGTGTTTTCTTTGTATTTGGAAATTGCTTTTTTTTTTTTTTACTTATTTACCATTTGCTTGAAAATCAAATGTCTATAAAACTGTGTGCTTATAAACTTATAAACTTTAATTTTTCTGGAATTTCTGGACGTAATTCCAAAAATCCTATTTATCCATTGCTTCTGTTTTGCAAGATAGTCTGTTTTCATATATAAGCATTCATTGATGATCTTTCACTGTTTGAACTATGTGGGTAACAAAAACATTGGGATATAAGCCTTAATTGTATCATGTAAATTGTAGGATTCTGTACCATCCTGTCTTACGTACTAAATTATTTTCTTAATTCAAATGTTTTCTTCAACTTCATGAGAATATGGGTAGAATCATTGCAGTTGCTAAGCTGCAATGTTTGTAAAGTAAATTTGGCTTCCCCGTTGACTTTGTGTGTCAGAAGATCACCTTTTGTGTAGATCACAAAAGGTGATCTAGGTGACCCCGGGACACTGCAACCTTCATGAGCCAGTTGCCAATTCTGATCACATGACCACAGTGATGCCACAACTAAGTGTGAAAAATGGTCATGGGTCACTTTTTTCAATGCCGTCGTAACTTCAAATGGTCACTAAACAAATCCTCCTTTGAATAACATTATTCAGGGTTGGTAAATTTTAGAAAGAAACTGTCAGCAATTTATTTCCTTCTTGGTAGTAGAGTCTATTTTAAACTGGGAAATGGGTCCTTTTTAACGGAGTGACAAAGCTGTCAATTCCTAAATTATTGCAATCTTAGCCAAACTCTTCTTCATAACCTTTTCTCCCTCTTCCAGGTACTATACTGCTCCCTTGCCAAACAAAGACAATGCAGTGCGATTCTGGATCACACTTAGTAAACCCATTTTCAAAAAGATGAGATTTGCTGCTTTCATCCAAGTTGCTTTTGGTGCGTACCTTGGCTCAAGACACTACGACATATATCTCAAAGTGATCCGAATGCCTGAACCGGGAAGAGATCCTGAGGAAATCGGAGAATAAACCTTTAAAAAGGTGTTTAGCTTTTATTTGACTGGAATTCTTTTAAGTGTTTGAATAACTTCTGAACATTCTAGTCTGATTTGGGTCATTTATATATCAACTTTGTGAAAATGGGAAAATTGAGACACCCATCACCACCACCCAATCCCAAGGAGAATCTTAAAGGGATCGACCTCTTGTGCTGTACTACAAGAGAGTAACCAACAACATTGGGTGAATGAGAAAAACAACAACTAAACTTTTGGGGAGGGAAGTAAAGAGGTACTATTGAAAAAGAAGCTGTGTATAGAGATACTTATTTATATAAAGTTTGTAAGTACATTATCTATATATGTACACAGCAACAAATGCATCCAATACATAGAGCCCTTCCTGAAGCACATGAAAAGCACTGAGCAATATTTCTAGTAACCAAGCATAGATTGATATATATATATATATATATATGTGTTATTTCCACAATCCAGAACAAAATGAAAGGCAATTTCATGCAAGACAATGCATGAAAAAATGGAGTGGAAAAAAATGGTAACATAGCTAACAACACAGGCAGTCCTTGACTTAATGACCAGTTGCTTAACAACAGCTCGGAGTTACAACAGACCTTCCCAGAGCTACTTACAACTCATTTTCGAAATCCCAATGGCTGCACTCGACCCTAAAGATAAAGGTATCCCCAATCCAGCTGTGTCCGATGCTAGGGGCAGTGCGTATCTAAAGTTTCTTAGCCAAGGGAGTCAGCATTGTCCAAAGATGTTTCTGTGGTCATGTGGCCAGCATGAGTACACCAAGATGCATGGAAGGCTGTTATCTTCCCACCGAAGTGGTCTCTAATTATCTTGCATTTGCATGCTTTGGAACTACTAGGTAGGCAGGAGCTGGGGGTAAGTAACGGGAGCTCACCCCATCATGCGGACCTCAGCTCTCAAACCCAGGCTGTTAAGCTTCACAGCTGACAAGCTGAGCATCTAACTGCTGAGCCATTGCGCCCCCTGCACACGCCTCTGTGGTCATGGTAACTGCATTTTGAGCACTTGGCAGCTGGCTCATCTTTACAACAATTTACAGTGGCCCGCGATCCCATGACAGCAGTTTGTGTTGTTTTACTTCTGGTTTCTTGGGATGGGGGGGGGGGGGAACGCCCACTGGGAGAACAGATTTGCTCAATCATCCTAAAAAATAGTCACAAAATCAGATCTGGTCATGTAATGGTTCAATTTATGAACCACAACAATTTATGACCATAATTCTGGGCTCTATTATGATCCTACCTTGAGGACTACCTGTAGGGGAACTGAATCATACAGCTGGGGCTTTCATCAGAAATACTTGTGTGAAAGAAAAGTTTTGGAAGATCTCATATGTTAGAATTCTTTCCTTAAGCAAATCAGTTGTTTAAGCTTCAAATTTGCTGGGATATACCTATTTCCAAGATTAAATATCCACATTATTACGCAAAGAACAAGCAAGACGTTAAATCTGTTTAGTGTCCAATCCAGTATTCAAAGTACCACTTGCCCACCTTCCCAGTAAGTACTTCATCTATCCCCGTATGCCCCTATTTTTGCTGGTTGCCCCTATTCACTCATTACTGCACCTACTTGTCCTATCAACTATGTGTTTGGATAACATCCTTATAGCTACTAAAATGTTAAGACAGGATGGCAACTCTAACTCTCGGAAGATGTGCTGCTGTCAAATGGAATTATCCCACAGGGGCAAGGTTCATTAAAGTACTTTAATTAAAGTACTTAAATTAACTATTGCCAAGAGATACATCCTTATTAAAAATGAGTCATGTCCTCAGCATTTTTTTCAGTGTGTTCAGGGGCTGATGGTGGAGTAGAAATTTTAACTGTGCAGTTAAGGCCCACGTGACTGGTGACATTGGCTGGGAAATCAGGATTGCATGAAGGAAATTATTAACACTCTGGTATCGGGGTGAGATTTTCAACTGTTTTG
Organism: Grayia smithii; assembly: GCA_032468115.1. Taxonomy (NCBI): domain Eukaryota; kingdom Metazoa; phylum Chordata; class Lepidosauria; order Squamata; family Grayiidae; genus Grayia; species Grayia smithii. Next base: position 68,131 of record JANHFM010001741.1, on the reverse strand, counting down.
CAAATCTGGAACTTTCTCGAAAGTTGAAGAATTGAGACCATCTGAAGCAAACTGGCCCCCACTCAAAATGCAGACCAAACCCAATCATTTCCACCGCTAGTTTTTAGTGCCCTAGTACAGAAGGCTGTATAGGTAGTCCTCGAATTATGACCCACAATTGAGCCCAAAATTTTATGTTACCGAGTGAAATGTTTGTTAAGCAAGTTGGCCTTGTTTTATGACTTTTCTTGCAGCAGTTGTTAAAGTGAATAACTGCAGCTGTTAAGTTAGTAACACTGTTGTTAAGTGAATCTGGTCACCCATTGAGTTTGCTTGTCAGGTTGTAAAAGAAAACATGACCATGGGACATAGCAACAATCATAAATATAAACCAGTTGCCAAGCACCTAAATTTGATCATGTCACCATGGGATGCTGCAATGGTCGTAAGTGTGAAAAAGATTTAAGTTTCTTTAGTGCTGTTGTAATCTTGAACGGTTATTAAATGAACTGTTTTAAATCGAGGACTACCTGTATACATAGGATGCTGAGTGACTAGTTGCTCAGACCTGCTCTAAATTATTTTTATGTGCTCTAAAGCTAAAATACTTACTAGTGCAAGTACCATTTATCTTTCTCATATGCCTACTTAAAGAAGTCCATACTTGACTATTTTTAAAAATTGTCTTTAGTGCTTTTTATTCAGTGTAGTTCTAATTATCTTAATATACACCCAGATATGAGTCATATTGAGGTTTTGTTTTATTATTAGAAAAGGCTAGTTAATTTTAGATCATATGTGAAATCCAAAATGGTATGTTTCAAACCCACAATAAGCCTCTTTTCAGACATTTTACTTCCAAACAAGAGAGAATTTGGGACGCTTCCATTTTGCAAGGTGAATACAGATAATCCTTGCCTTAACAACAGTTCATTTAGTGACTATTCAAAGTTACAGGGGCCCTGAAAACAGTGACTTATGACCATTTTTCACACAACCACTGCAGCATCCCCACTGTCATGAGATCAACATTCAGATGTCTCTTAATTTATGATGGCTGCAGTCCAGGGATCATGCAATCACTTTTTGTGACCTTCTGACAAAAAAACCATTAAAAAAAGATGTTGAGACTTTAGAAAAAGTGCAACAAAGCTGATTAAGGGCCTGAAGACAAAAACATATGAAGAATGGTTGCAGGAAAAGCAGTATTCCAGTGCTTAAGGGGCTGCCACAAAGAAGAGGGGATCAACTTATTTTCCAAAGCACTGAAAGGCAAGACAAGAAACAATGGATGGAAACTGATCAAAGAAAGAAGCAAACTGAAATTAAGGAGAAACAGGACAATTAACCAGTGGATCAGTTTGCCTTCAGAAATTATTGGTCCTTCATCACTGGAGGTTTTTTTTAAAAAAAAAAAAGACTGGATCTGAAATGATATAGGGTCACCTGTTTGAGCAGGGGGTTTGAATAGAAGACCTCCAAGGTCCCTTCCAACTCTATTCTGATTGAAAATCAACAGGGAAGCCAGATTCACTTAACTTATTGCAGTGATTTACTTAACAACTGCCCAGAAAAGTCATAAAATGGGGCAACATTCATTTAACTGTCTCACTTAGCAATAGAAATTTGGGGCTCAATTGTGGTCATAAGTCAAGGACTACCTGTATAGCAAGGCTTTGCCCCTTCAAATATACCTGTGTCCCAACGCCCATTTTTCCTAGCACCTCACCTCAATCACCACTGATATACTGGCCTGTATGCTTTTTCCTTGTGAAAGGATCAAGGAATGGACGGGCATGCTCGCCCACAATCTTACCAAAATCCTCCTTCCTCTGAATGGCAACCAATGTTCCTTGGCTTATCCCCACTTTGGTCTTTTTAAATTGCTTCTGCTCAAAACATCACAACAGCCCATTTTTTAGTAAAATAACTATGTTTCATTCTCTATATGGGCCAAAGGGTTTGAGAACAATGCATTTTGCACATTCTTAATTCATTTTACCAAGACATTGGATCCAGCAGAATTCTGCATACAAATCTAAAACAAAGAGTAGATTTCAACAGGAGCATCTTATTCATACACAATCCGGACTTAGAATCCTTAAATAAGACAATCGTTATCTAATTTATAGAAATATTTTGTTCATCTGAATGCCTAGCAATGCCCAGACCCCAAAAATACTAGTGAAGATTATATACCACTTGGTTAAACACTACATATACTTCTTGAAATGAATTGTGCGGTTTGAACAGTACTTAATATGAACATCCTTCTAGTCAATGAAGCATATTGCAGTTTCTTGTATGGATGAAAACTGACAAAATATCAGCTATAGATACCAAACTTTGTGGAATTGACAAGGAAAAAAAACCTCAAAATGCATAGGTATCATCAAGCAGTGAGCAAAGAACTGACCCAAATGTTGTACTGACCCAAAACTGGCCACTCCAAATTTTAATTCTAGGAACAAAATTAAACTAAATACTGTTTCGGTAATGCCAAATTATTTTTCAATGAAATGTCAAAGCCTGCATAAGGTTTACCTCAGATATCTAACCTGGGGAACTTTTAAGCTGTGTCGACTTCAACTCACAGAATTCTGGGAGCTGACGTCCACAGATCTTAAAAAGTCGCCACGGTTGAACATCCCTGGTTTAGCTAAAAGGTTTTTTTGGGCGGGGGGAGGTCTGTGCGTGTATGGCTTTCGGGGAAGATTTGGGGAGATCCTTACTGCACGAGGTTTTTTTCACAAACAAAACATGAATGGGGAAAAAACAAATTCACCTTGGAGGAGACAGAGAAACTGGGATGAGAGGCGTATTTAATTTGTGGCACATCAGGAATCAGAATGCATGGAATCCTGCAACAACCTTGTTCCATATATAGGTAGTCCTTGACTTAACAACCACAATTGAGACCAGAATTTCTGTTGCTAAGACAATGAGTAAGACAGTGAGCGAGTTGCACCAGATTTTATGACCATTCTTGCCAAAGTTAAGTGAATCGCTGCAGTTAAGTGAATCCTATGGTAGTTAAGTAAACCTGGCTTTCCTCATTGACTTTGCTTGTCAGAAGCCAGCAGGAAAGACTGCAAATGGTGATCACATGACCCTGGAGGCTGCAACTGTCATAAATACACGTGAAGTGCCTGAATTTTGATCATGTGACCGCAGAGATACCCAATGGGGTTAAGTGTGAGGACCGGGCAGAAGTCAGTTTTTGTCAATGCCATAGTAACTTTGAATAGATGCTAAATGGATGTTTGTAAGTTGAGGACTATCTCTAAGGCTATTTTTTTTTTATCAACAGCCTATTTCCCAGGGAGGATGAAAAAAAAACCATACTGTATTTTTCGGACTATAAGACGCATCTAGATTTAGAGGAGGAAAACAAGGAAAAAAATAGTTTTTTCCCCCTCCATCCGTCCCGTTTTTGCCCAAAACACACCTGTTTTTGGCCTGCAGAGTGCTTCTGGGGGCCGGGGAGGGTGAAAACACGACGTGCAGAGGGTTTGGGAGGCCAAAAACCGGCCTGTATTTGGTCTATAAGACGCACCGAACTTTTCAGCCACTTTTAGGGGGAGAGAGTGTTTTATACTCTGAAAAATACGGTACATAGCAGTTAGTGAATTGGTATAATTCAGCCATAGCTGAAGTATGTCACTGCACATACTTAATTTTTTAGTTATCAACATTTATAAAATGATTTGTAAATGCAAAAAAATGAAGTTTTGCTCATTGTTGTTTAAACCTTGTTACTGTTTTTTAATCTTGTTTTAAGTACATTTTTAAGCAATGGCTGAAAAATCACTATAATTCTAAAAATCAGAATTCTAAAAATCTATAAAACAAAGTTTTAACTGTGTTATATGTGATTATTATTCTTAAGTATGGAAATATACATATGAGATCAATAAATTTTGCCTGAGCAAGGTAATGACTAGTGGTTATTTTCTATACTAAAAGAAATATTCAATTCTTGTTTAGTTTTGCAATTTTTATGTTAGGTAAACCATTCTGGGAGCATTTGATGAAAAATGATACAGAAAATTAAAGCATCCTAAATAAATACTGCTACATCATTATCAATCACAGTTTCCCTTTGAACACTAATATAAATCCATTCCTAGCCAGAAAAATACACACAATTATATTGGTTAAACTATAATACATCTCTTAACACTGTACAAATCATTTCTGAATGACCCACCCAGCCAAACCACCATTTTATAGAAAATTAAGGGATTTGATAAAAAAACAGCCTTGAGCCTTTGACTGAAGGTAAACATTTTTAATTTGAATAGATGTCCTCATAAGTATGCCTGAATTACTTAACACAGAAACACTGACATATTTTTGAAGTACTATTAGGATATTCCATTCAAGCTTTAATTTCAAGAAATATTCAATTAAACTGGTTAACAAGGACAAAAAATTTGCAAATCTATTTGGCTTGAATATGTTTTAGTAGGCACTAAAATCCCTGCAGGTCTTCACTTCTGGGCTTTTGTTCCTAAGCAAATGTGTCACTCACTTTCTATGCTGAGAATGGTATTCAAGGCAACAGTTTATTTTTCAACACATGGTTAAATACCCAGAATATATATATTTAATCTCACAACACTTTAAATCATACAAAAGAAAAGAGGATTCCATTTCACAATAATGCAACTTTAACAAAATGACTTCTGTGAAAAGCAATTTAAAAAGGCATTTGCTTCTTGAAATATAACCACAGACAAGTATGTGTCACAAATCTTTCCTTCTGTTGGCCAAAGGCTATCAGCAATAGAAAAAAGGAACCACTAAATTCTATCGAGTCCCAAGAGAATAAATGAATGAATTATGGACAATAAATTTCTACCATTTAAATATATTGAAGCATGATTAAAAACTGAGAAACTTGCCTGTATTTTCATATTTCAGTTTATTATCTGGCAAGGACTACTACATTTAGAAGACTTCTAAAAAATAGCCACTTACTAAGTATGAGATAATATCAAGAAATGAACTGGCAAAGAAATTAGTTCTCTGCAGTGCTGCAGCTGCCTTAAGAAAAGTCTTGTCAGTTTCCTTGTAGATGCTCCTACTGATTTAGAGATGGGAATATGTACATTCATATAGCAGATGTGACAGTAGAAGGGAAAACAGTTACCGTACATCAATTAAAAGAGAATTAAAATAGTCTTTGCAGCAATCCTAATTCTAGTTTGGGAAATTTAAGGTGTTATCAATCGGCTGATACATGAATAAAAATTTGAACAATTTAGTCTATTTCAGAATATTAAAAACATGAAATAACCAGAGAGAAAGCAAATGCTTTTTTTTTTTTTGATAATGCCACTTTTCACATCAGTATAATTTCTTGCTAGATTGGATTAGTTGCTCAAAACATCAACGTTACCCTGTTCAGTGTTGTTTTCAAAGTGAAATACAGCCAATGCCCTGTTACCTTGCTCCCTTTTTCTCATACTACCTTTTAAAATAAAGCAGGAAAGGTGGCCAGCAGCTGGTCCCGTCTCTTCTGCCCATGACAGCTGTATCCACTTCAGCATAAAGAAAAACAAGGATGCTAAATATACACATACTTCATTAAACAGCAAGGTTTCACAAAGAAAATCTTGTGGTTGAAGACATACGGCTTGCAACAGATTTTGAGAATTTTGCATTTCAGTCATGGGAGAAATTTTCATGTTTCTAATTCAAGACAAGAGGAAGCCTCCTTTGTGGAGGCAACTGGTTTTTCCAGGTTTAATATTCTTTGTGAAACCTCACTTTACATTATTTCACAACCCTTATTTCCCCATTTTACAGAAGTTTAAATATAAAGCACTTAAACACAACAGACAGTTGATGCAGGGAAAACGTATGTGCTAGCCCCCAAAACCAGCATGAGCTTGTCAGCAGAAAATCTTCCTCCACCCTAAACAGGAACAATTGCATAAATGTGTGGGGGAGAATATATATTTGTTCATTTACTTTTTACTTTTTGAAAACTTTCAAACTGGCATGCCATTTTCATTTTAGTACAATTTAGCAAAATGCAGGTCTCATTTTAAGAGACCTGCATGAGACAAAACTAAACAAAATTCATTAGAGTAAAATATTTCTAGGTAGTCTTCAAAATGCATGCAGCAATGTAGTGATAGAACACTGATATTACTAAAACAATCTGTGGGCTTATTTGCTTCCTTGCAGATAAGGACACATTATTATAGTAACTGAACAACCAAGTATATGGACAAATAATCCATCTCTTATTATCTGGGAAAGCTTATAGCAATTGCCTCCTCACTAAACATTGTCAAAACTGCAAAACTCAGTAGTTTACTCCACTAGAAAAGTCCAAGTTCTAAAGTAAATGTTGAGGTATATTTTATTTCTTTAAAGATATACTCACATTGTCTCAGTCAAAGAAAATGGTTTTCATTCCCCTTTCTCCGCGCAACATATTGCTAAATGTATATTTAGCAGCATTTTCCCCCCAAATCTTAACCTATTATTTTAAAATATTACATTAAAATAATTTCTACAAGTGTCTTGTCCGGAACATGTTACAAATTTAGAATGACGGAATAGTGCTAACTTGAATAGCCATTACTTGATTAATGAAAATTAGTTAATTTGTGGAACTGCCTCCAGACCTACTTCTAACCCCTGGACCAGACCAAATCTTTTTTTTTTTAAAGAAAAACAGGCTAAGTACCAATGCAAACTGTCCGATACCACATTATGGGAATATTATGGATCCTTACCAGGTTGCGAGGTGGTAAACGACTGTTCTTTTAACCCCTACACAACGGAGCCTGGCAGGGCAAGCACCTAAAAGAGAAACTGTCAGAAAAGTTTAATAGTAATGTATAACAGATGTCTTACAATTTTCACATGCATGTTTTTTTTAACTACCTGCTGTGCATTATATTACTATTTGGATGTTAAGTCTCTCTCCAGCGAAGACGTTGAAGTTTACGCATTTTGTTTTTCAGCTTCTTTTTAAGCAGCAGAGCGGGGCTAGATTTTTTTTTTATTTTTAATCTATTCCCACCATTATTCATTTCATGGGAACCTTTAAAAGCTACTTTTGCCCTTTTCGGGCATATTCTTACCAGCCCTGTCTACCTGCTTTCTCCATGCTGCAAGTTCAGTGACAAGAGCCGTTTTGATCAATAATACACCTGGCAGAAAACATTTCAGCCGCAAACACTGCTGGGCGTCCTGGACGCCACCCCACACTGACACAACAAGATGATGCTCCAAAGACACACCAAAAAAGGGGGGGAAGTTTTTGCATTTCTTCCCCCTCCCCTTCCCCTTTCCAATAAGAAAAGGCGGTTCTAACCAAGAAGCCAGCTTTTCTCATCACTTTCCCCATTTATCTCTGGTTGCTTTTCTTTTCTCTTATTGTATTTTACAATCCTCTTCCTCTCCTCTTGTCTCTCTCTTTCTCTCTCTCTCTCAACTGCCTCTTCCGCTAGCAACCCCTGGGATGATGGCAGCAGGCAGGCAGAGACACCCGGAGTATTTTTTTATTTTATTCCTTTTTTTTTTTTTTTTTTTTGTTAAAGTTCTGCAGTAGAAGTGGAAATACTTGACCCTACATTTTGGAGAGCAAGGAGGAAGCAGCAGCAGGAGGAGGAGGAAGAGGAGGAAGAGGAGAAGAAGCAGCAGCAGCAGCGGCCGCCAATGTCTCCGAGCTGGCCGCCCGCTTGGCGCACAGAGAGCAAAACTCCACCGAAAGGTGGTCGCGGTCCACGTGGAGGCAAACGCCGCCGGGGTTGGCCGCCGACGACGACGACGAAAGGAGCTTCTCCGCCGGTTCTTCCGCCGGGATGGGGAGCGCGTAGTCGTGGTCGCCGTTCTCTCCGAAGGCTCCGGCCGTCGTTTCTTGGAAGAGGCTGGTGCTGATCCTCATGCGGAGCCCTAAGCTGCCGTCACCGGCTAAGCGTCCGAGCAAGCGGCCCAAAGCGCTCTGGTTAGCCAGCACGGCCCTCAAATAGCCCGTCTCCCGTTCCAGGTCGCGCAAGCGTCGGCAGAGGCCCCGGTTGCGGTCGCGTAGCTGCCGGTTCTCGGCCGCCAAGCCTTGCAGGCGAGTCTCCAGGCCTTGCACGTACAGCTTTTTCTTCTGCCGGTTCAGGCGAGCCGCCGCCGCCGCTTTCAGGCGGTTGCTGCCCGGCCGCGTCGGCCTAGAAGAGCTCGAAGGCCGCGACGCCTCGGCCGGCGGACTCGCCCTGCCCCAGGCCGCAGGAGGGGAAGCCTCGCCGCCGCCCACCGCCGCCTCCAGCCAGGCGTCCAGCTCCAGCCCGGCGGGGAAGAGCAGCTCGCCCTCCTCAGGTTCTTCCAGGGAATCTTCGGCCATGGCGGCCGCCGCCGCCGCGGTTTCCGTCTCCTCTTCAGGCCGCCGCTCGGCCCCCGGGCTTGGAAACGAGCAGGCCGCGACCGGCTCTCCGGGTTTTCCCCGGCCCGACGAGGCCGCTAAGAGCTGGGCCAGGCTGTGGCGCATAATGGCGGTCCAACCGTTGCTTCGGATCCCTCCAAGGCGGGCTCGGTTACGACGAGGCCTTC
>JANHFM010001741.1:37205-47914 GCA_032468115.1 Grayia smithii | reverse complement strand
CAGGCATATACATGGAATGAAGGAATTTGCTAAGCACATTGAGTTGTGCTTGAAATTGTAAGCCGCCCTGAGTCTCCAGGGAAGGGCGGGATATAAGTGAGGAAAAAAAATCAATTGAAATCAGAAAAAGAAAAAGAAACACAAAGTGCAAAAAAGAAAAGAAAAAGAGAATAATAAGAAAAAAAAGAATATTTAAAAAACAACTATCTTTCTTGAAACAAGTACAGAAAAGTCAATAAACCCCCCCCCCCATTAAATTACATGCAACTGTCACTTTTTCCCCATAATCCTCCCATTTATTCACAAATCCAAAAATCATTGTCATTTCTGTTCAAATGTTGGTGAAAGTTCATAAAGGGTTTCCAAAATTTTATGAAAATATTTCTTATTTTAAACAAGTTCAAACAAGTTAACTTTTGGGTTTGTTTGTTTTTTTGCTTCTAACAACCTTAATATTTAATTTATCAAGCTATTGCTGTAGGATTAAATTACCATTCAGATTTTCTTTCTCCCATCTCAAAGATTTCTTCAAGGTTTTAAAGACTATCTTTTGTGAATACAACAATATGTTTTTGTTCAAATTATTTTTCATTTGCAGATTTGTCATTTGTATTTTACTCTGTTATCTCTGATTTATCCTAATTTCTTTATTTTCCAAAATTTGACCATCGGCTAGAATTTGTTTCTTAACAAATTGTTTCTTAAGTGTCATATCTTTCTCTATAATTTTGTAGATATCACTTTTCTTTTTCCCACCTCAAATTTAGTCCTCTCTAATGGCTCATTTTTGTATTCATGAAGTTTCAGATTTCATTTTTTTGTTTTGTTTTCAACATTCAGCCAATGATCTTTTTCCTGATAAAGTAAACAATTTGTGTTCCCATAGAAATGTTTTGTTTACTCAATTAAAAAAAAATCTTAGCAAATGTTCTAATATTACAAAATCATCTGATCACTAAATCTGCATACAATGTTCTAAATTGATTTCTTATTTAGTTTTTTACCATTTGGTTTATATTATTTAAATTCTTCAAATTGCTAGCTAGCTTTTTCTTCTGTTTTAGAATGAAAGTTTATTTACCAGGTAGACTTTCAAACTTGCTGTTTGAAAGACCTCTTTTTAACTGTAAATTTGTTATAAATTCAAATATGATTAGAAAGTAAAGTGGTCAAATCCAGTGTTCTTAAAGGCTCCAACATGGAAACTTGATGGGTCTCTTCATCTCCTGTACCAGATTTGTGGAATAATTGTTATTTTTCAGCTGCCTTGCAAGAAGAAACCACATGGAGCTTAAGTGGACAATCTCTCATCTTCTCTTTATTCAGAGGGGTTCTGTTGGACTGATCTTGCCATTGGTTGTTGCCATGGTGGTATCTCTGCTCATTTGGAGATGTCTAGTTTGTCATTTTTCCCTACCTGTAAGGAAAACAAAATATTGATATTGTCATGCTTGGGCAAACCTTTTCCAAATTCTACCCTTGCTCATAACCCCAATCATCTATTTTCCACTACGAACAGAGCATTCTTCTTAAAGCACAATTGACCTCCCACATCCACTGTATTCTTCAATAATCTGCTCTGTTTCATATCCCACTTCTTTTGATTCTGCCTCTTGTTTTTTCTTCTACTGCCTGATTTCTTTTCATTCCCTCTCTCTCATAGATTATTAATCTTTTCTTCTCTCTTTTGATCTCAGTGTTGTTTCACACAGCTATCATTTTCAACCCTTCAGATTTTTCCCCGCACCCCCTGCAAGTATTCTTCCTGTTTTCACCAAATGTCTCCTATGAGTCCATCAGCACTGACTGCACTCAGCTGAGCAATCATGTAGTATTCAGCCAGTATGATGCATTCATCCTTGTCCTTTCCTTTCCTTTCCTTTCCTTTCCTTTCCTTTCCTTTCCTTTCCTTTCCTTTCCCTTCCCTTCCTTTCCTTTCCTTTCCTTTCCTTTCCAAAAGCCAAATACTTATGCAAGGTAGGAAGTCTCCCTTCTGCTTGACCAAAAGTGTTATGGAAAGGATTCACAGGCATGCTGCAGAGCAGTTGTCTGCTCCAGTTGAATTGGAAGATAATAAGCTAAGTTGTGGAGCTGATTCTGGATCAGCATATAGCATGGAAGGCCTCTCAATCATCATCATTTCAAATTTCACAAATATACATTGACTCAGAAGAAAGGGAAGGTCCTTCTCTCAACTAGGTATAGTCAGATGGTCAACCTGATTGGATACAGTGGTCTAAATGTTTCCTTCCAGATCTGATTCTATAAAATCTGTCAAGTTCAATTTTCTTCATTGGTTGAACTTCATTGGCTGTCATTTCAACCATCCATAATACTGTCCTGCCAAGGATGCAAAGATGAATATGTCTATCAGTAATAGGTTCCACCTAGGAGTGGTCTAGGACAACTTGTCATGGCCAACTTTTCATGGCCAGCTTGCCATAGCCAACCTGCCACAGGACAACTCACGGCAGGACAAGAGTTACATTAATATCAAAGAAATGGTAGAACAGAAACATTAAAGAAAGGATGAAAAGGAGGGACAAAATAAAATGTGAATGACAAAAATTAAAATATTTTTAAATTATTGTAAATATTTAAATTGAATTGTTGAATTATCCCACAGCAAGTTGTCCTGTAAGTGAATAGGCTATGCTGGGTTGCCTGTGACAAGTTGGCTGCACCAAGTTGTCCCATGCCAACCCAAGATGGTGTCTAAACAGAGATTTCACCAGGAGAAACAAGAAAATACACAATAAATGTAATTCACAAAAAAACAGTCCAAATTTCTAGGTAGCAATATTAGGTAAGAAATGCAGGCAGGTTCTCTCTTTTTGTGTGTATTCAAGTCAGTCTTGACTCCTGGTGACTGCCTGAAATAGTCCCTGCAGTTTTCCTGACAAGATTTTTTGGGGATGTGATCTGTCTGCTTCCGGTGGCTGAGACAGCATGAGTGGCCCAAGGTTGGCTTTGTGTCTCAGATGGAACTACAATAGAGCTCCCAGTTTCTAGCCTGATGCTTTAACTACTGCGCCATACCAGCTCTGATGCAACGGGGTTTTGGGGGGTTCCCCCCCCATTCATTACATTTTTATTAAGCATTTTTGAGGAATGAAAATTTTTTTAAAAAGAGGTAAGAGGGTGAAAATTAGCATACAGTGAATAAAGTGAGAATTTATAACGTCACAGAATTATGTAAGAATTTTCAATGTTTTGTTAATTTGCATTATATTGTTTTTAAAAACTACAGGTCATTGTTAAAACTGAAGAAATAAATACCAACACCAACAATCAGCATGTTACAAATCATAAAATAAAATCACAGGTAGTCATTTCTATCTGAACAGATTCTTAAGACTTTATATAAAATATAACCCACCTTTCAGATGTGGTACAGCATTTAGAATTATGAGCCACGAAATGTTTCCAAGTTGAATTCAGATACAAGGGTTACAAAGATTACTACATCAGAAATAGACAAAATCTCTCCTCAAACTATTTATACCTTGGTGTTTGTTCCACCCTTCCTCTATTCCAGTTGGTTCATATTTGAGAACTTCATGAAACCAGCTTTTCCCTCTCAGCATTGAATTTCCCTCTGATTGTCAATCTACATCCATCCTCAATTCCACAGACCTGAGGCATTCAAAATTCTTTGCATTCTGGATCAGATACCTTTCAGTCAAAGTGGGAAGATTTTTCCATATTGACATTTGACATTTGAGCAACACTTCCCCCTCCTCTTGTAATTTTTATGAACCATCAGTCTAATTTATAAACAAATAATCCCAAACTAGGATTGTTCTGGAGAACTGTGGGAAATATGTTTGACACTGTTTATTACACTGTAATCACAATCAGGAAAGTTATCCAAAATCTATGAGGAGAAAGAGAATGTAAAATCCTTAAACACACCGGTTCAAAATGAACAGAATTCATTTTGTCAACTCATTTCTTGTCTAAAGCCTTCAGATATGCCTTCCACCTCTTCAGCTCTAGATATACAGAGAACTTCACCTATCTTCCACCCCTTCCAAATTTAATTTACAGGAAAGGTTAGTGATGAATTGAGGTAATTAATTGATGGAAGAGAATTGATTTTAAACAAGAATTGGTAAATTAATTGGAGAGAAACATTTACTGACAGTTGTAGGTGGGATACAAATTAAAGAAGCTACGTGTAGTGATTTGGAAGGAAAACAAATTAGCTCATTCTGTGTACAATTTAAAATTAGTTATGGTTATCTCCATATGTGTAAGTATATGCAGATATGTGGTTTTTTGCCCTTTTGTGGGGTTTATGGTCTCTGTGTTGTTGCAGCCATATTACTGTTAATCTACTAGCCAAATCTAACCAATTTATTTAGTCCTATCCTTTATCCCATATTTATCCCTTGGGCCAAAAACTGGAAGCATCAACTGCAAGGGTCTTCAAACCATTCCAAGCCAACTGAGTGAAACTGTTTCTCTTAGACCTTTTGAAGGCCAATTAGCATGAAAAAAGGCAGATGCTTAGCTTTTATAGTTCCCAATATTCTCTCACATTTAAGATCTCAGAAGAGTTCAAAAGAAGTTAGCTGACTTTATTTTTATGTCTTCAGCTTTCTTTGAATTCTGCCAGAAATTGCTCTCACCTATTGATCTTTACGTTGCTCACAGAGATGAGGTTCCACAATGTGAAACAAACATTTGCAGCAGCATGAACACAGTCAGATTGAATTGGAGAGGCAGAAGGCAGTAAAGGTAATGACCATATGTTTTATCACAACACAGCATTAAAGTGGGAATTGTTAAATCTATTAAACACTTGCTAATTGAAATTTGCTATGATTGGGTCACTATCCCCATAGTGCTGCTACCTTTCCAGTTACACAAAAAAGAGATAGAACATTCTTATTTGTCAGCTAAATTTACTTTCGGTATAGGGCCTACTTGGCTCAGTATATAATGTATAACTCATGGAATCAGTTTTAACGAAGTCCTTGTTCAATAACAACTATGCTGATGGCATTACCCAATAGCCAAAAATACAAAGGATCTGTGAGCCCTAGTACTAACAGTCAAACTGCACACACACACACACACACACACACACACACACACACACACACACAATGGCATTAAAATTAAATAGAAAGAAGGACAGGAGTATCAAACCCAGGACAGGGGTGTCAAACTTGTGGCTCACGAATTGGATGTGTTATGTGCTGGCCACGCCTATGCCCAGTTTAGCAAAGGGGAAAAAAGCCACGATACGTCACGTGACAGTGCCGCGAGGATGCGAGTTTGACATCCCTGGTCTAGGATAACTCGCCATCCTACCCTGTTTCCCCCAAAATAGGACATCCCCTGATAATAAACCCAATCAGGCTTTTGAGTGCATGGCAATAAGGCCAAGTGCTTATTTCAGGGTTCAAAAAAATATAAGACGGGGTCTTATTTTCAGGGAAACACGGTATTTTCAATTAATGCTGTCTACAATATTGATTATGTCTCTCTGCCAAACTAAGGTAGGAAATTAAATTTGTAGGGGGATAATCCAAACTTATATCTGGCAGGTATAAAGAAATTATTTTTTTTAAATATCATCCAGAATATATGCTACCATTCCTGACTTCTGACTGATTAGACAAGAGGAAGACATCATAAATTATTAGATTACTGTACAGATTTTTTTGCCCGATGTGCTGGACCTATTGCAAAAAATACACAAAGCATTTCTTAATTCAGTGCAAAATGTACTTCCATTTAAATCCCAATGGAGGAAACTATGACCCCCAAATCATAAATCTGGACATGGGGTGAACCAATGAGTGTGTAGCTTCCAAGTGGCTTTCTAACAATCTTTATAAACACAGACCCAGATGAGAATAAAATAATTTTTAAATGCTCACATATTGGATCTCTTTGTCTTCCCGGAATGGATTTATTTTTGTCTGAAAAATCTGACTCACAATTCTTGGCACCATCGTTGTCATCATCAGCTGGAGGGACAGCATGATGAAGCTCCACTTCCCTGGTTTGGAGAGGACTTCCATAGACAGGGGTGCTTGATCTTTGCAATCCATGTTCCACTGCCAGGCTTCTGTTGGCATCAATTAATGAAGTGGAAAACTCTGTTTCTTTCTCTTCTGTACTTCTGTTCTCTGTCTTACCGGCTGTAGAAAGAAAATCCTTATCTTTTTCCAGATATGGGGTTTTTGAAGATGCTAGATTAAGATGGATTATTTTTTGGAAGGCCATGTTCTCTGAAATCTTTGCTCCTTCGTCAATTTCCTTGGATGCCTTCTCCGTAAGTGGGATCTTAAGTTCGCTACGGTAATCACTCGACACCCTCTCCGTCAATGTTGACATTTGTACAGGTAACCTTTGTTCGTCTAAATCAGGTGTTGAATCACCGGTGACTTTCTTGCAATCGACTGTGGGTGGCTGAGAAGCAAGATCGAAATGTTCCAAAATTAATTTTTCTAAATTCGATTTTAATGCCCGGTTATCTTTTGCTGGAGCAACCGATTTCATGACGGTTTCTTCTTGTGGAAGGTTTAAATGTTGAGAAGGTGGCGCCTGAGCAGCTTCCTTAAGTAATTTCTGTAAGATGGAATTAAATTCACTTTGTTGATACCTGGATGGTGCGCTAATCTTGTTTGCAGTTTCATTGACTTCTTGAACACCGTCTGTTTCTGGTTGACTGATAAAACCTCTGCTCTCGGTAGGCATTTTGCTTATTTGCATCTCGTCGCTGCTCTCTGTGATTTTCTGCTTACGTGATAAGATTTCAGAGTTTTCCTTGAGTAATGTTTGGAAACGGGCTTTGAATTCATCCTGTCTAGAATTAGAAGGAACAGTAGATTTTTCTACTGATTCAATTACTTCCTGAATATCCAATGTATCTTTGGCACAAACTGAGCTCACAGCCTTATCAGGCCGTAATGTGGATTGTGTAAATTTAGGAATTTCTATATCTCCAAGTAACACTGTTGAATCTTCATTAAGTCTTTGTTTTAAATTGGCTCTAAATGCTGCTTGATCACACGATTTGGGTTTAATCGTTTTCACAGCTGTTTCCGCCTCCCCTTGGATTCTCTCATAATCTGTATATTCTTTCGTTGCTTCCGTTGTGCCATCTTGCGGGACAATCTTCACATCGTCATCTTGGTTTGTATCTTTGCTTCCCGCAACAATCTCACCTGCGGTGTCTCTCAAATGACTGGACGTTCGGAGTGAAGCAAAGCTTTTCTTGTCATTCATCTGTTGGTAGGATTTTTGTTGATTCTCTTTAAGAATACCATCAAACGGTTTTTCCAAAATGCCGTCGGTACTGGGCCATGTTGCTGATTCTTTCAACAGACTGATGAGTTTAGCGTTCAAATCGCTGCGTTCTCTGTTTGGTGGGACGTTATTTTTGGATACCGTCTCAAAAACTTCTTCCTTAGGGGAGTCTGTTCTGTTCTGAGCTGCACCACAGGTATCAGGTTGTATCAGCTCTAGTGATGGAACCAGCAAGTTCTTTTCCCTAGCAGGATTATCATTTAAATACATTTGCCTATCCTCTTTGTTGGGGACTTTCATTGGCACAGATGTTAATTCTTCCAATGATCTAGGCAAGCTTCCCAAGCTGGTTGTGAATTCCGCAGGCTGAGTTTGGAGTAAGTCAGTTCCTTCTGCTTGAGAACCCACTCGAATCTCTTTTGGATCACTGGGATAAGAATGATGGCTGCGCTCCATCACCTTATTAAAAAAATCCCTTTTCTCTGATGTAGGATCTGCTGGTTCAGAGACATCCATTATTAAATGATGCCTGAGAGAGGCCTGTAGACCAGAAGACTCCTTAAGCAGCTTCTCCAAACTCGTATTAAAAGCATCAGCGGCTGCAGCTTTCGGTGGGACCAAAGTCTTATTTACAATCTCTACGACCTCACTTGTTTTAAGTCCAGCTTTTCCAGGTGCTTGAATCTGGTCATTGGGAGCCATTGGATCCTTTCCTGCTAACTCTACATGTGGAATCCCTTTCTCATGTATTGGTGGGCAAGAGGACTTCCGGAACTCTTCAACCAACACTGTTGGTTGAAAATTACTGTGAACAACGTTATGCTGTATTTCTGGTGAAACAATTTTTATTCCTGTGTGTTCCTTTCCTGGAAGCCCAGGAGTGGTGTCCTTGTCCCTTATTGGAATATCATCTAAACGCATGGGTACTGTAGTTGCTGATGGGGGGAACATGGGTTCTGTTAAAGGACTTCGGTGTGAAATCTTAGCAATGGGTTTCTTTGTTTCCTCTTCTTGAAGAGGAAAAGCAGATCTTCCATCATCCGAAATGGCTTGGCGAATTCCAATTCTTTCTTGTAACTCTTTCGGGTAACTTCCAGTGCTGCCCTTATGCTTCTGTGGGATGTTCTCATCGGTGTTGCTCTGTAATTTAGTCCCCATGTCCCAAAAGTTTCTTAGACTCTGGAATTGGGAAGGGTTGAGCATCTGAGACCTGGATTCTTCCCCCATTTTTTCTTTCAATGAATGAATCTTAAAAGGAGATTTTGGCTGAATATTCCCTTTTTCTAAAGCAGTGACTTTGGGCCTTTCACCTTCTTCAGAGGATGCCATCTCTTTGTAACTCGGCTGCAAATTGCTCTCCTTCAACCATCCCGTAACGTTAGTATTTTTCTGGTCATTTGAAAGCATTTCATTGGCTATATTAATGTCTTGGCTTTCCGTAGATTTATCCCCTTGGATGGGCCCGCTCGTTCCTGAAAATGTAACATCATCACCTTCCATCTCAGAGTCCTCCTCACTTAGCTCAACTTTTCTGAAGGTAACTAAATTATATTTGCTTTGTTCATGGTCAGATTCACTGGTTACATATCCAGAAGATCCACTCACTGCTTTTAGCCTACCGTATTCCTTTGTATAATTAGACATGTTTTCATTTGTAAGAACCTCCTTATTTCCAAGCTCTGGAGTCATCTTCCCACCTTCCCAGAAAGCCTTCATATCCTTGACTCTTTTCTCATCTCCTATCACTGATGGTTGTCTTAACTCATGTTGTTGCAGGACCAGGTTACTTCTATTGTTGGCATGGGCCACATTTTCAGCGTCTAGAAAATCACAGTCCTTTCCTTTAGGATCTTTTGGAGTTTCTCCAGTTTTAAGCTTTTCTTCTTCCAAGAAAGATTTAACATCTCTCTCTCCATCAGGGTATATCTGTGAACTGGTTTCTCTTTTCATTCCAGTTCTGAACGAAGCGTCAGAGTTCTTCAAATCCATAGATGTTTTATCTTCAAAAGCATCTTCACATACTTTTAGGTTGCTTTCATCCATCTGGTCCTTACTCTGATCGATGGTCTGGAAATGGGTTCTCTTAGCAATACGAATATTGCGAGAAGTTGCATTCTCGTTTTCTTTGCTTTGATTCAAAGGAGCTTGCTCTCCTAGGACCACATCCCTTGGATTTTCGTTTTCCGAAAATGATAATTGTCCTGGTTGCTTTATGATGTCCTGGAGCCTTAAGTCTCTGCTCATTGACTCTCCTCTTTGATACAGAGAGGATTTCAGATTTAATGGATCTGCATTTGACCCCTTATCTTCTCCAGTGGCAGACCATTCCACTGACTTTGGAGTCTCCGTCTCCTCTGCAAATGGCCTTTCCTGAGAGGTTATCAAAACTGCTTCTTTGTCATCGGTGCTGGAACTTCTTTTGAACCAGTCTAGCACTCTGGATATGGATTCATCAGCGGCCTTCAAACTTTCAGCAGCATGTTTGTCAACACTGTGACCCACAACAAGAGCAGGCTTACCTTGTTCAGGGTCTGCCAGGCCAGATTTTGGCAACGTGGCTTCCTCTGCCTCAGCCAAACGCAACTCCTGGCCTACAAGAGACACAGCCAATATTTCTTGAGAAACAAGGGGAAAAAATTTGCAGCCTCCCCAATTAATGGTATCACTTGATTTCCAGCTGCCTAGATTGGCTTGACTAATACAGTCAGGGGTGGGGAACTATGGTGCTTTTTTTGACTTGTGGACTTCAACTCCCAGAATTCCTGAGCCCGCCATGTTGGCTCAAGAATTCTGGGAGCTGAAGTCCACAAGTCATAAAAGGCCCACGGTAATTCCCCACCTCTGCTTATATACCTTTAAAGAAAAAAAAATATTTCATTTTTAGATGGTGTATTTTGAATTAGAAAAGCGATGGCTGTTTTCCAGTCCACCAAATACTTCCCAAAACATTGCCCTACATCTAAAATGCTTGTATTTTTAAACCTAATTTTAAAATGCATTGTCCAATTTATAGGATTTTCACATCAGCCAAATCAATTAAAATTTGTAGTTTAATTATTACATAGGATACCCAGCTGCATAATCGGTGTTTTTTAAGTTAAAGATATTCACGTGTTATTTATTTAAATTCCGTGTCCTGCATTTTTCATTTTTTAAAAAACAATCTCCCAGAACACTTGTATTGGTAGAAATTCTTGAACACCTGCTAATCTGTTTTGATAATGCAGCTATTACAACATTTTACAGAAGAATCCTAAAATCACAGGGTTTGAAGTGACTTCAAACTCCCTACCCAGAAGTGGGAGCCTCCTCATATCATTTATTTTATTTTTATTTTTATCCCACCTTTATTATTTTTACAAATAACTTAAGGCAGTGAACATATCCAATACACCAGTGGTGAAATCTAAAATATGTTACTACTGGTTCTGTGCGCGTGG
>JANHFM010001738.1:95432-109650 GCA_032468115.1 Grayia smithii | reverse complement strand
AGGCTGGAGTCTTCAGGTTCGTGCTTGTGCAAGCAAAGCATGATCGGAGCTGCCGTCTCTCTATAAATACTGGTGGGGAGGTGGGGAGTGTTGGGTTGGGTAAGCAGGTTGGTTGGCTGTGGGACCTCGTTGAAACGTCGCCAAGATACTCTCAATCTTACACAGGAAAAGACCCGAATATGCCAAGACTACCTGTACCCATATATATATTTATGGGAGAGCCAGGTCAGGAGCGGGTATGAGGAACATCTGGAGGTTGCTGGAGGCTGCCAGAAGTTGCAAGACCAAGCACAACAGAGCAGTCACAGGAGCGACGGGTTGAGTGGCCAGCTGAGCAATGGACAGGAGAGGTCCAGCTGCAGCTGGGAAGCCCAGAGCCTTCGGGAGATGAGGAAGATCTGCTTACCCGTCCCAATCTGAGAGTGCATCGGGTCTAGAGGAGGCAGGCACAAAGTTCAGCCAGGCTATTTGTGAGTCGGCATCTTGGACTACACCGGGGGTGGGGCAGCTATTTACCTCAGCACATGGAGTGAAATGACGCTGGAAACAACATGTCCGTTTCCTTGCTGTGCATTCTTCAGCCGCAGTGATTCTTGCCTTGACTACAAGCTTTTGATTCTGTACCTCAAACTTTGGCTCATGCCTCTTGAACTCTGGACTTGCCTTTGCCTTGTGGACTTGCCTTTGTCTTGCAGATTTGCTTTTGCCCTGTGGACTGGCATGGGGTTTTCCTTGAATAGCCTATTGAATCTTGGGATGGCGCTGGTATGGGTGTGAGGAATTTCTGGGAAAAACTATTTGGGGCTTGGAAGCCTCAAGGATTTCTAACACCCGTGGTGTGTGTGTGTGTGTGTATGTGAGCGGGATAGGACACCAAGACTGAATTTTATTTTTATTTATAGGTGGCACTTCACTTACAACCATTCATCTAGTGACCGTTCAAAATTACAATGACATTGAAAAAAGTGACTTATGACCATTTTTCACACTTATGACCATTGCACTTATGACCATTGCATGGTCATATAATCACATGATCACCTTTTGTGACCTTCTGACAAGGTCTGACAATGGGGAATCCAGATTCACTTAACAACTGTTTTACTAACTTTAACAACTGCAGTGATTCACTTAAAACTGTGGCAAGAAAAGTCGTAAAATGGGGCAAAATTCACTTAACTCTGTCACTTAGCAACAGAAATTCTGGCCTTAATTGTGGTTCTAAGTTGAGGACTATATCTGTGTCTGTCTCTCTCTCATCTACCATCTATTATATATCATTTCTATATCTATCTATCTATCTATCTATCTATCTATCTATCTATCTATCTATCTATCTATAATCTACCATCTATTATCTACCATCTATTATATATCATCGCTATATCTCTCTGTTTTTCTGCCAATCCATCCATCTATCCATCCATCCATCTGCCCATCTAATGTCTGCCTGTCTGATGGCCCGCCAGCTGCCAGCAGAGCTGGCGGTAGACTCAGACAATGAGGAAGTTGGAGAGGAACTTGGGTAAGTTCTGGAGTCTGGGGAAGGCTCAGATGGATGCTCCACCTTGGACGCGGAGATAGAGCCAGGGCCGTCCGACATTTCCCAGCCCCCAGAGAGGCAGTTGCCTTTGGAGGCTGAGATAAGTGGGGAGGAAGAACAGCTGGGGCCTGTTCCAGATGTGGGTATGCGCAGCGCTGTTAGGGAGGAGAACAACTGAGGACAAGGACTCGACTCGGGAAGCAAGGGACACATGGATGCTGAATGGCCCCTCCCTGGCTGGGGAATAAATAGAAAGGGGAGTGGTGGTTGTAAGAGACAACAGTTCGGATTTCTGAAGATTTGGCTCATCGTGTTTCATGCCTCAGACACTGATTGCCAGAACTTAGTTTGCAGTTTTGTGGCTGGGAGCTCACGGCTGCAAAAAACTGATAAGGTCTGTTACTGCAGTTAACTCTTTGAAGGACTATGGCCTGGACTTTTAGGTGTGTGAATGCTATTAATTCACAGGAGCTAAATAAAGGGGAGTTTTTCATGACAAGGAGTCTGTTTGTTTCTGCTAAGGCTGGGTCAGAACTGCCTGCCTACCTGCTTGCCTGCCTGCATGTCTCATTTAGAAACTGCCTGCCTCTCTCATAGAGTATGTGAAAGACGGGCAGTGTACAAATAAAATCTTAAAAACATAAAAACTGAATATAAAATTTAAAAAGGAATAAGGAAAGTTAAAATTTTACATTAAAAGTTGTCTTCAGGGCACTAGCCAACCACACTACTGCGTGCTTTTGTGTGAGCCCCGTGCAAGATGGCAGAACCAAATCTTTAGGAACAGGGCCAGGCTTGCCTATAAGGGGAGAATATTTGAAGGGTGGGGGCAAGGTCCCAGACGTGCTAGTTTGAATTCTTCAACTGATAGGATCTGCTTGAGAGGAAGGGCTGATGTGATGGGGCGAATACGGTTCCACATGTAACTTAGCTCCATGCCATATAGGGCTTTAAAAGGAATAACTTTGAATTGAACCTAGAAGCAAATTAGTACCCAGTGGTGAGGCTTTAAAGACTTGCTTATGGATAAGATCAGTGGTGAAATCCAATTTTTTTTACTACCGATTCTGTGGGCATGGCTTGGTGGGTGTGGTGTGGCTTGGTGGGCATGGCAGGGGAAGGATACTGTAAAATCCCCATTCCAGGGGAAGGATTTTGCAAAATTTCCATTCCCACCCCACTCTGGGGCCAGTCAGAGGTGGTATTTGCCAGTTTTCCGAACTATTCAAAATTTCCGCTACCGGTTCTCCAGAACCTGCTGGATTTCACCCCTGGATAAGATATGGAAAGAAGAAATTATTTTTTGTTTTTATTTTTGGAAAAAGTGAAGAGCTATGGTATTAAAATGGAAGGAAAGTATTGAACTTGTGAAGGAGTTTCCGAAAGGAGATGAATAGATGATGAGAAATTAATTTATAGGACATTATTTGATGAGATTAAATTTCAATATGTTTTTTTCGGGTAGCTTTTAATTAACTTTTTAAAATGAATTTCGAACGATGAAGCTTTAAAGATTTATTTATAGTTATGAGATAAGATATGAAAAGAAGTCATTTTTTGCATTATTACAGAAAATGCTTAGTTACTGGCTAAAGTAAATGAAAGGAATATGAAATTGATTTACTCTAAAGTAAATTTACTTTATAGTAAATTAAATTTATTTTAAATATGTATTTATATTTATTTCTGGTACCTGTTAATGGACTTTTCTTGATTAAGATTGAATTGTGAGGTTTTATGATTTACTAATAGATAAAAAATGAGTTACAATTTCAGTAACATCACCTTCTCTAACATTTCAGCCTAAAATCTCTTCATAAAGAAAATGAAGAGTTTTTATTGGTCTTGATGAAGGGAGAAATCACATATTCATATACATGACCTTTCCCTTCATCAAGACCAGTAAAATATAGGCTGAAATGTTAGAGAAGATGATGTTACTGAAATTGTATCTCCTCTTTTATCTATTAGCAAATCATAAAACCTCACAACTGAATACTAATCAACAAAAGTCCATTAACAGCTACCAGAAATAAAGATATATATGCAATTAAACTTAAACACAATATTTCTTTCATTTATTTTACCCAGTAACTTAGTATTTTCTGTAATACTACAAAGAACACTTCATTCCATATCTTATCTCATAATTGTAAATAAATCTTATATATATATATAGTTGAGAATATTATATCTATCTATCTGTCTATCATCTCTCTCTGTCTGTCTATCTATCCATCTATCTCTCCTTTTCATATTTTCTTTTCATCCTTCCTTTTCTCCCTCTGCACTTTTTGCTTTTGCTTTTTTTTGTATTTTTCTGAATTATTATTAGTTTTTTATCTTTGTATTGGACAAAACACACACAGGATTCATATGCTTCCCAAAATAAAATAAGTCTTTTATAGTATTAATAGGAAAATGAAATATAGAATATCTATGATTATGCAGTAAACCACTCTCTGGTGGAAAAAAAAGCAATTTGATTAATGCTAACTAAGAGTAGTTCCCTTTAAATGTGCATAAAATTATAGTTTGGCACATCAGTCAAAACTAGAGATATGCAATAAAACATCTCTGGTATCACCACATTTGATGAAAAAGAACTTAGTTGGGAATTATTTTGGAAATTACTTTCCAATTAAAGTTTCAGCCAAATGCCATTGGTGTAGTATGGTTTTCTGGTACGTACTCGGTTGCCGGGTAGCCAAGGGGCCTATGAAAGATGCTATGTTTCCATGTACAATCGTGATTTCAGCAGTTTTCCACCTCCCACTTTCATTGAATCCTGAGGGAATAGAGCAGGAAATTTCCCTGTGAGTCTTTTTCCCGTGTGAGATTCAGAGAGATTGAAAAATGTGCAACCATAAACACCAACACCAGCACTAGAATCTTTTGCCACCTCCAACAACAAAGGGGGTTTAAAAAGATACCAAGGAAAATGGAAAAAGCATTCATAAGCTCTCTATGCTCAAATGTAGCTGTTTCTCCATCTCATTGATTGCAGATACCTTGCTCTGTCCCTGTCTCAAGGCTGGTGTAATTTTGGAGACCCTTTTAATGGCATGCATGAAGAATAAGAAACCTTTAGAGCTCTGCAGCTCCACAGGTTGCCTCTGGAAATAGCTTCTGCTATTCCTCAAGGAGATTAAACTAACCTATAAACAATCAAGGATAAGAAAGATATGTTCTTTTGGATTTTTTCCTGCCTTTTTTCTTTCAAGGAATGGAAAGAATTTTGGAAGTTGGATAAGGAAAGATAACGCTTCTTATATATCCATGTAACTCTTATTGCTATTGCCTTGGTTTTTTTTCTTCCTACCTCTCTGTCCTAGGAGCACAAGATTTATTCCCTTAAAGTTTAGCTTTCAAATGGGACTTTATTAGACAACCAGCCAGGCAAATTTTAGCAGTGGAATGTGTTGAATTCCTTGCCATGAAAGTCATGTTCTTTGAAAAATAATGAGGCTATAATAACTAGTTGTAAATGGGTGTTAAAAGGCAGATATTCAAGAGATTTCCAGTATATGAAAAAAAACCGACAACAGACGTCCAATTTGGCATTTATATCACATTTTAAACTGATGTCAGATTATGATTATTTCCATAAGATTTTATGTTTATTTGACATCTTTGTGTCCATTTAGTGAAAAAACTAATTGGTTCACTTACTTGCTGGACATGTGCTCAAAGTATTGCATTGGTTCATGTGATGTGATCATATATTCAAGCAATTCCCTTTTAGACTTACATCACAGAATAACAATTGTTCTGGAAACTGCAGGTTTATACAGATTCTCATGTGATCTGATATTATACTGTATAATGATGATTGGGAAACTAACACAAAAACAAAGGCACATGTGAGTTTTTATGATAGCAATGTAAATAAATAGATTAAATCCTGATACTGCAATATCCATGCTCTTATCAGTTTATACAATATTCTGAAGAACAATCATATACATTCCTATATATGAATACATGTTTTATAGATAATTAAAAGACTATTTAGAAATGTGGGTTGCATATACTAATTGTTATATTAGATGCCTCATTTTTCTTATTAAATATATTGACCTAAACATTCAAGGATAAGAAAGATATATTCTTTTGGAATTTTTTCCTGCCGTCTTTGTTTTAAGGAATGGAAAGTATTTTGGAAGTGGGATGAAGAAAAGTAAAGCTTCTATATTTATGCAACTCTCATTGCTACTGTCTTGTGTTTTTCTTCTTATGTTTATTCTATGAAATATTTCATTCCTGAACTTTATCATCATCAGCATCAATAGCCTTACCTTCTTCCTAGGAAGTAGTTAGGTTGTATGATGTGATGAAACTTAATCGTTTGCTTCAGTGTTTTAACTACAAGCAAATTTATGACAAAAATTCTAAATGTTTTCTTTCAATCTGTAATAAAACGATACGATTCAAACCTGTAGGACTACCTTTAATGTTAGGTAATTTAAGACGTCACTTAGTATGATTAAAAGGTATCTAATTCTACACTTTTCTAAGTGCTATCCACTGTTAAGAAAACCACAATAGTAAGAAAAACTGAATTCATTATCAATTAAAAAGCCAATTTTATTATTAATTGAGAAAGGAGGAATAGAGTGAAATCTACCAATCTCTAGACTTTATCTATTCAATTATGGAAATATTTATTAGTGTTGTGAAGACTGAAGACATGAGTTGTATCAAGGATTTGGGAGGTGACTTCCATAGGCACTCACCAGTTTACCATCTTATAAGCAAAGCATAAGAAAGCTTTTTCTCTTTCATTGTTCCATTGGGAATCTTTGCATGGTATTTATTTACAATTTCAAAAGCATTTCTTTGGGATGTTCTGAACATTTCAGAAACGAATTCTGATTTACACTATACAGCAGGCATTGAAACCATTGTACAAAATTTATTTCATGCTAGAATTATTTTGCATAACATTGTGCATGCATTTTATTCAGAATTCTAAATTGCATACAATGCCATTTTGTTGTTTCTTAAAACTCTGAGATAAGTTTATATCGAAGTAGTTTCCTGATTTGTATATTGTAAATCCCCAGGTGTTGCTGTGGTTGCTTTTAAAAAAAACAATGTTGGTTTCTTTTTTGGTTCAATTCTTTACTGATCACTTAATATAAACAATTTGTCATAAAGGGTCTTCACACTGGATCTATACACCAATAAAATACAGAGCTGGAAAATTAGTTTAGACCAGCTGTTTCCATCAGGATCAAAAACTGGTCCCAGATTTCACAAGCATGCCAACAAAAACAGACAAGAAAAGAAGATTGTTTGTACATTTTACACAAGTCTAGTTGGATGAAAAGTTCTTGAGTTTCATGTTCTGCGTGATGAATTTATGAAGGCATGGTCAATGTGACTGCCAATTGCACTTTTTAAACCATCCACCCTTGTGATCATGTATACAAATAAACAATCCATTGCAAAGGAATGTACGGCTTTAGAATATCTTTTACAGTTTGCTACTACAACATATGTAAAAGTAAAGAGCTTTGAAGGAAAATATATTACTTTATCTCCCCACCCTCCCCACCAAAAATACCCCTTTAATAGTAAAGTAAGTTAACTTGTACAATCTCAGGGGTTTTCTTTTTTTCATGCAATTCATGCTATGAAACAACAACGAAAAAAATCTGCCATTTGTTACATTCTGGCCATAGAGAAATCCTGCATGTCTCCCTTTTTGAAACCACATATATCATCCTGCAAACTTGCATGGAGGGAGATTACATTTGTCCAAAGAAGAGGTCTTCTATGCCTGCACAGTTCCACCCAGACGTTTATAAGCCATCATTGTCCATCTCGTTTTCTCCATGTCAAGTCACTTTGACTGCCTCTGTTGGCATATATTTAGCAATGACAGGACTTTCTTTGCAAAGATCTGCATGTAAAGAATATAATCAATACTTGAGCTTCTCTCCTGTGCTTTTCAAACCAAGCTGGGTGTTTTATAGCAAGGAGGATAAAGGAGAAAGAGCTACATGCAGAGGCAGCCAATTTTCTTCTCCGCCAATATATTTTTTTTCCCATGCAGTCAGCCAGCCAGCTAGAGACCTCTCTACAGTGTATCTTATTGCTTTCAACATAGAAGAGACACCATGCAAAGTTTTGTCCTACTGCTTGTATTTTGCTCACACTCTTGTAAGGTTCCTATGGCTCAACAATATCCTGAGAAAAGCAAAAATCTTTAGTCATTGGCAAGTTTCAGCATTGGACTATATGAAAATCTAACCCACTTCCAAAAAGCCAGTGGATGTACTGGTAGCTGAGAAAAGCACATACCAGGATGGGGTGCACCACCACAAGAAACTATGTGGTGCCTCCAGCTTAGCATCTTATGTACCAATAACATGCAGTGTTATGGCCCGCCAAAGCAACTAATAGTGTCAATTTAGCTCTACATGATGAATGATCTGGCCAAGATAAGTGTTACTACCACCAGTAGTAACATCAACCCTCATGAGATGCTACCAAAAGCCATTATACTTTCAAACATCAGGATCTGCTTACAAGTGACATCACATTAGCTAATGAGAAATCATTGCTTTTCTTTTCCCTCTTTTTATTAGCTTTATGATTAGCATACTGGAATCTAGAAGACCATTATTTGCTACTGATCCATGCTACAGAATGGGAGACCAAGAATGTCTCATGAAGTTCGAAGAATTCCAGGCTTGAAGGATCTTTCTACCATTTTTCCATCTCTGCAGACTAAGCTGTTAAAGCTTATAACATCTCAAAACCTTCTTTTAAAAGAAAAAAAAAAAGGTAAAATCACAGAATATTGGATCAAGAACAGAATGGTCAAACTCAGTAAAGTACAGCCTGATCGCAGCAGCATCTTTCATGCTTTGACATGCCAAGAGTAGTATCCCTTGCAACAAGGCCTTGGCTAGAAATGGTGGAAGAAAAAACATTCCTATGTTTCAATGGTCCCCCTGCTATGATACAGAGGAGCTGGAAATAAATGAAGTGGTGTAGGGTTTCCTGGACTAGAAAACTTCCAAGGTCCCTTCCAATTGTGTTATTCTATTCTAAATAAATGCAAACCCTCAATCTGTCATAGAGAAACTGTCACACTACCAAGTCACTGTGTTGTATGCGATTGTACTGCACCTTTGGCATTTCATATTGTATTATCTGATACTAAAAATGTCTCTATCTCCCCACCCCTGCCATCAAAAGCATTTATAGTTCTGTTGCTATAGAGATACTACTCAATTTGTTTACCAGCATTTTTGCATGCATTCGGTTTCCTCTTCCCTCTGCCAGTTTTTTAGTCATGCACCAAACAGCTCAGCAAATCAGAGGCATTGTTATGCAATCTATGGAATGAAAATCTGTAGATACACTAAAGGCGTCCTTGATAATATTCCCCCCCACCCATCCCAACACAGGCCAACAATATGCTGACATTTATTATTCCTTCGGCCAGCTGGCCACACTTTCAATCAACTGGGTGGAGCCTCATTCTTTCAATTGCTTTGTGAGAATTGTCCATTTGTCATCCTAAAAGGGGAACCTGCCTGCTAGAAGCAAACTCACAAAGCAGTGAACCGAGAACCAGGGCTCAAGCTGAATGAAAAATGACCAACGTGTATCCAGTAAAGAATCAGGTGTAAAACACTTTTGCTACAAAGGTAAAACTTAAGCAAAAACTTTCATATGAAAGTACAATGATCCTCCTATATCTTATCATTAGTTAATGGTGAAATTATAATTAAGTATACTCTATAGCAGGGGTGTCAAACTTGCGTCGTCATGTGACATATCATGACTTTTTTTTCCCTTCGCTAAACTGGGCACGGGTGTAGCCAGTGCATGACACATCCAGCCCACAGGCCACAAGTTTGACACCCTTGCTCTATAGCCACCCCTCCCCCTTTTTTTCTGTCAACATGCAATGCATCCTACAGGTTTGGTAAAGAACTCATTTGTGCCACACTCCAGTTTTTGCAGGGTCTGTAGAAATATTATTATACTCTGCAGCTACAATCCACAAGGTTTTTGTGACAATCACCCAAAACATAAGTCGAGGCTCTGCATTTACTTAACTGAATATAGCACATTAAGTATTCTGTTCAATATGAGGGAACTGCTCATTTGAAGCACCATCGCCACAACAGAGCCTTTGCCTATGCTGACTTAAATGAGGAAAATATAGGTGGTTTTTTTTCTTCTAAATATGTACTTGTTAATGTTATCATAGGTGTAACCATAAGAAATTGCTATTTTAATTCTCCTGGAGTTAAATTAAATATGCCACCATTTGCTTATTTTCCTTTCATATATGTGGAATATTATAAGAAATATTCAGGGAGCTCAGTAATAGACTGCAGTAAAAAACAAAAATTCAACATCAGTTAATACAACTGAACAAGGGAGCATAAAATGGTGGTAGAACTTTGATGGTAGCTATTTTTCTGAACTAAAAAGCATTTATGCCCTTTTAATTTATCTAGGAATTTTCACTTAGGTATCATAAAATACAGAGGTGGGCAAATAATGGAATATTCCTGCATTGTCCAATTAGCTACTAATTACTAACTTGAACAATATATTTTCATGTGTTTCAGGAATAAGCAGGAAGAGATATTATCCCTTGATGACTAGCTTGCTTGATGATGGAGCTTTTCTTAACTTGGTGATTCCCAAACTAGGATCTTGAAGCCCATTAGGACTTGAGCTTCTGCCAGGAGAAATGGCAAAGAGAGGTTTTAATGACCACTTTCCCACTGCAAAAAACTGCATTTGCCACAAAGGACCTTCCTTCTTGCCTCTGCAAACCTTACAGGAAAGAAGAGTTAAAGAAGGAACTAACAGCAAAACTATAGGGCTGAAAATATCGGTGGTGATGAAAGAGTTGGCATCAGGCTGGCCCAACAAAAATAATGGAGGAAATCTGAAGTGGAGTCACGTGACCACTAAGGTCATAATGCACAATGAAAGAATAGGTTGGACATCCTTATCAGGTAGAATTATCCTCAAAGGGTACACAAGTGCAAATTTCAGCCATCTCCATTTCTTGTCTGATGAATGGATTAAGATCTCAGACTATTACTTTTAGTGCAAGAAACCAATATTCTCAAACAAACTTAATACTGTTCAATAAATCATTATCTTAAACTTACTATCTATGTGATTAGCGGACCTTATCTACATACCCTTTCTTATTCCTCCATCAGGCGGGCAGGGATATTCCCCGGTTGATAAGAGGAAGCAAGGTCCATATTTCTCTCGAGTGCCAGAACGGGTATATGGCAGACCTTCCTCAGGCGACATAGCCTGGTCTATGTGGGGACAGTCTTCATTTGCCAGCGCCGCCTTGGCCACCTCCCCATTCAGTTTCGAATCTTCAAACATATAAGCAGAAGGCTATTGAAACACTAAGCATGCTTTCGTTGACATGAACTCTCTTGGTAGAGTTCCACAACTAGGTGGTAACAGTATGGGGGAGGGGGGTGGGGGAGAGGAAAATGAACACATTTGTCCTGGGTAGCTTGGTGAAGTGCGGGGCACTCTTGTTTAAAGGAAAAATGTTAATGGGGGGAAAAAAACAGAAAAAAGAGATTGTTAGCTTGCTAGAAACATGGCTCCTAACTTTGTGAGCAGAAGTCTGTAATTAAAAATGTGATTATATCAAGTAGGATGGAAGCTGGCACCCACATGTTCCGTTACTCATCTAGCTGTCTAGAACTAACAACATTTTTTTGAGGCTGGCACTCACGATGATTCAGATTCTGGTATTGGAGTAACTTCTAACTTGTAACTGTCTTACATTTTTTCCCCCAGTGTGAATTTTGAACAAAATTATCCATTTCCGTATATACAAAACAGTGGCACTCATTTTACGCAGACACACGTAGCATGCAATGAAAATGTGAT
Source organism: Grayia smithii (assembly GCA_032468115.1). Classification (NCBI taxonomy): domain Eukaryota; kingdom Metazoa; phylum Chordata; class Lepidosauria; order Squamata; family Grayiidae; genus Grayia; species Grayia smithii. Next base: position 98,195 of record JANHFM010001738.1, on the reverse strand, counting down.
AGCAGAACATAGATTTTTTTTTTCACAGTAAAAATCCATGTGCCGAGAAGTTGACTGATGGTTCTTCGCCCCCCCTCCCTGCTTCGCCCCACATATTTCTATGACAGCAGAGGATGCTGGGTGTCTCCAGATAATCAAATGAGATTGAAAAACAAACATACATGGCACATGATTAAAAATGGCTTGTAAACATGTTTCCCTCTACATGTTTTTAAAGAGAACTGACTTTGTTTCCTCTGTGTGACTTGCTTCACAATCTCAAAGCAATTTAAAGTGCTCTTTTAAATTTTTACTAAAGTGCAAATTAGTATATTAAGAATATAGGTGAAATATGGCATACTTCACTGTGGCCAAGAAGGAATCACCTTATGTAAAAGTAACCTTTTCAGAGGAACTGACACACTATAATTACATCATTCAAACACTCAGTTGCACAATGCTTATTACATAAAGATAGCTGGATAGACATAGAAGTGTCTCTACCCAGTTTTAGCTACAGGGGAAATTGATGGAGCCTAATATATTCTGTTCTTAAGCTAGAATTTAATGCTCAAACTTGTCCAACACAGCCTGTAGTTTCATTGATTCATAATGAGTAATTAGTAAAATCAATCTCCTCATTTATAAGAGACCATGTAACAATCAAGTGTATTCATCAGTAAATAATTTGAAAACTTTCTGAGACTTAAATAATTTTAAGAGCATAACCTTTACAAATAACATTAGGATGCCTCAAATTGTGAAATGGGTGACAAATAAATTTAATAAAAGTGGTAATAATAATGTTTCTTCCTAAGTTGATCTCCTTTTTTATTCCTGTTAGAAAATGTTAGGTAATGGCTCTGAATCTACTTCCTACTTTGTGAGGTAAATAGAATTGGTGGACAAATTACTTTTGATTTTTACAATTCTGTAGTTTATACCTGCTATGCTGACTCTATAGCAGTGTTTCTCAACCTTGGCCGCTGGAAGATGTGTGGACTTCAACTCCCAGAATTCCCCAGACAGCAAAGCTGGCAGTTGAAGTCCACACATTCTGGCAGTTGAAGTCCACACATCTCCCAGCGGTCAAGGTTGAGAAACATTGCTCTATAGTTTATTTAGGAGTTAACTATTTTACATTTATCTTTACAATTACCTGGAAGATATGATAGTACAGAAATAGCCTGACATGGCATTATATTGTGCTATACCAAATTGAGTTTTACTGAGTAAATTTACTGAGTTTTTACTATATCTGTTTCTACCTGGCTTTTTAAAAAAAATTGAAGTCTGTTGAATCAAGCAGTTATAAATCGATAGTGCCAAGTCCCTGATTCTCCTTAACTTTACTATAACTGGGTTCAAAACCTAATGACAACTGGCAACAGCACTAAGCTTGTAACATCTCCAGAGAATATCCAAGAAACCACATTTTTAATGCAAAACTAAAAATGTAAAAGCTAAAATTTGAGTGAGGTTGCTAATTCACTAGAGAGTATAATGGTCTTCGAAACCTTGAAAGATTTCAGGTCAGAATATTGAAATATTATGAGATCTTTGGTGAAAATGCTGAAATCTCCACAGATTTTATAGTGAGATTGCCAATATGTCATGAGGTTGGAGGAACTTGTGAAAATTTGATGATTTTAATTCTATTTTTCTTGTGATCTGTCACATTATGTAAAATTGCTTAATGGCACTAGCCACCTGAAAAATTTGCCAATTCCAGACCTATGTTTTCTGTATTACCTGCTTGCAAATACAGATTGCTTCATTTTTTACTATATCATTCACATTTTTGTTAATATTTTCATCCAACAAAAAAGTAATACTTGGATTTTGAGATACCAGTAGTTTGAATCTTTGTACATGTATTGCCATTCTTTAGAAGGAAATGGCATGCCTTACAGTATTTTGTAAATTATCATGGAGAATTATAATTTTTCATAAACATTAATTTTGAAAAACAATCTGTTCTACCACAGAACAGAGCAATTAAATCACAACATATAAAAGAGGCCAGGACAAGGGAGCTTGTGGACATTTGGTAGGATGTAAATAATTACATTTAATAAATAATACATGGTTTTTTAATAAAACTGATTCATTTAATCCTTCAGAAAAAGAGGAAAGTGCATGAAATGGAACTTTTATAAACTGGGTATTATGTGTTTATTAAGACAGCATATAAACTATGCCAAGACAATTGAATTCTTAAACCATGTTTGATACTGGAAATTTCAGTCTCTTTTTAAAATGATCTAAGAAAAAAATATTTAGACATCTCGTAAAATAACTTCATGATGCCCAACATTTATCCTCCACTCACTTGATTCTCACTTGAATTCCGAATTCAAGGAAGGAATCTAGACATTACATCAGAATCAACAATCAATGGCCTGTGCCCATTTTCCTTAATCCAGAGTTCTCAATTTTCTGTTTTAGCAACAATGCCTGCCCAAACCAGGAAATAAATAAGAAATGACAGTGAAAGAGCCAGAAAAGCTCAGATATCAAACCCTGCTTTATCCAGATGTGGTGAGTGAGGCCTGAGTTTCAAAACTAATATTAGTGAATCTGAGTTATATCAGTAGAGGAAAAATACAAAGGACAATTATTATCTTCTTGATAAGGGATATTATTACACAGGTCTGCAAAAAAAATTTTTCAAGAGCTGTTTTGGTCATTCCACGTAATCTTTATGTTTTTGGTGCGCTGAATCCGAAAATGACCTCCATTTTGTCATAGGACATCACGTTTCCTGACAATTTAGGTAACTAT
>JANHFM010001738.1:80275-91036 GCA_032468115.1 Grayia smithii | reverse complement strand
GGGCAGCAGCGCCGAGAAAAGGGAGCCGCGACCAACGTCTGTGTGTGCTGCGAGGGAGAGGAGGGGGAACTACCAAACACTGTGCCACTTTGGAGAAAGGCATCCAGTGTGGGTCACCACAACATGAGGAACTGTATTAAAGGGTCATGGAATTAGGAAGGTTGAGAACCACTGCTCTACATCAATAAAATATTTGTCTGCCTTGCGCAGCAGACTGTGCTCAGAAAGAAACATTAGATATCTATGTGTACCAGAACTCCAGTGGAATTCCAAAAGGATTCCAAGTCGGCTCCATTGGTTGATGTGAAAGGATGTGATTTAGCACTCATTCTGGTGCTAAATATCCTCTCTTAGGAGTAGTTCCACTGAAAACCATGGACTCATTTTGATTGTTAAGGGTAGGGTAGCACATTTGCCATTAATTATAACAGAGAAGAATTACAGAAGAGACAAGAAAACCCAGACAAGTAATGATGACGTGAAAAAATGACAGCTTAGAAAGATAATGGATACAAGTACAGCTTCGAGCTATGACAGAAGTGATTTTGAAAGCAGTAGTGGAATCCTCTTACAGCGGATACATTTTGGAATTATTCTGCTGGGGAGCTATGCAACTTAACTTGTTTTCCATGCAGATAGTACTAAAGAGAGCAACATAGCCAATTAGTGCGATGTTGCATCAAGTACTTACTTTTTCTTTTGGTATTTATACCTTTTTCATCAGGATTTGTGTGTGTGTCACAACCTCAGTGGAGTTTACCTACAGCCTGTGATATCCCTTGTTGTTTTGGATTTAAAGAACTGTACTCTAATGTCCTTCTGTTGCCCAGTATGGAACTCAGGTTGATGACAATTGAAGAAAAACTTCAGAATATAAAATGTGACAGTCTGTAACATACATAAGTTGGAAGCAACATATAGGAGTAAATAAACAAAGAAAGAAAGAAACCAAATAGTGAGAAAGAGAGAAAAAGAGAAACATGAAGAACATGTAAAGACTTCAGTTGTTTCTACACAGAAGCTGATTTTAACTATCTCAAAACTTGATACTTTTAGCTTTTTGAACCAAAAACTCATATTGCTTTTCATAAAACTTAGAATTATCTTTTGCATGTATCTAAGTGTGTGATTCAATGTCATCTTTCTAGCAATAGAGCTTATCTTGATAAATTTTAGTTTAGCATACTAAACCCAAAGGCCCTTAAACCCAACCTACCTGTGAGTAGTTACTCACCAGCATGTTGAATTGGATCCCTCCAGGAAGTGTAGGTCCCAGTAAAGATCTTTCAGCAAATAACCTCTCTCAAATCTTACTGGCCAATACTGTGATCTCCCTCCTAGACAATACCCCCACTTTTAGAGACACAATATCTCATATCTCTAAAAATGAATGAGGTAGCACCATGGTTTACTAACGGCTGAAGCCAAGGGGTTAAAATGAGTATGAGACAGTCAGGCAGTCTTTCCTTTACAGGTCACTCTGGAAAGTTTCAGTTGGGTAATCCTGAAAAAAAGATTTGTTCCCAGCAGCACTTCCCAAAATGTGTCTCGGAACTTGAAGTGGTCTTGCAGTACTTAACGGCCCATCATAGATAGTGGCCCTATCTATGAAATTATACTAAAACCATAGCAATGCTCTGTTACGATGCGCTATGCACAAGTCAGACATTGAAGGATATTATATTACATTCAATGTACAGCTGGGAGAGGGAGCTTTAATGTGGGTACTACCTCTCCCTGTTACCCTTTAAGATCCCTGAGTTTAGATACATTCTTAGATAATAAGCACTGCAACATGGTGATCATCTATGCCATTCATGGAGTGGGAATGAATGTGAAGGACCATGAGCGCGAGAATGGTTAGTTAATGAAAACAGCAGATGCAGAAGGACCTTAGCAGAAGTTTACATCATGTATAAGAGAGTAAGAAAAAGTACACTGAAAAGATCCCTATGAAATGATCGTTTGCTCCCTTTTCTAGTTGTGCAAGCTAACCGTCATTTGTTTTCTGTTAGTGGCCTAGTATACACTTTTATCACAAGCTCTAGGATTCAAATCACCAGTGCTTTAGGCTTCCAATCTTATTACAAGTTCTGATTTTAAGACATAATTCCGAATTCTGATCAGATTATTATCTTGGATTTTGGGATTTTTTGGGCGCAGCTGCTTTGATGTTGATCAGCTTTGGTGCAGAAAGTGACCATTGAAGGTCAAATGGCTGTCAGCGTGACCTGTGATTGCATCATTTTCAGTGAAGCAAATAGATTTGGATAATGCCACAAGCTAGAGAGAGATGCTCATTTTGTTCCTACCCAGTTTCAATTCCGTGACTGACGTTCACATTCACAAATTTCCAAAGTCAAATACATAACATTGCTGCTAGGCTTTCATTGCATACAGAGTGAATGATTGTCCAATCTTGGTATTTAAGGAACTGAAACACAGTTGCCTCTATTTATTAATCACACATGACTGAATCCAGGATTTAGACATTCCTAGACAGAGATGGTATTGTACTGCTGAAGCTAGAATTTTAAATTGGGATGGTCATAAACAGCATCGTCATTGAGTTATTTCTTTTTAAGTACAAAGACATGGAATTGGAATATGCTGAAAAGACAGCCAGGGTAGTATCACAGTGAATGTGAAAGCCCAGAACCAGGATCTAATCTACCTCAGCCACTGAGGGGGTTAATTTGGGTCAGTCCCTATCTTTTAACCTAATCCCTCAGTATAGATAATTTTGGAGGAGAAGACACAAGGCATCCTATTCAAACTAATATGTTTTAATAAAGAAATGTAGTCTTTTAGACCATTATGGTTGATGCTAGGGAAACAAGTTAAGTCAAGGTTGAATAAAACATTGCAGTAATAGTTCAAATTCCGTGCAAGTTTGGGAAATAAGTAAACAAGTCTTCAAATTCTGTTCAGTTTCTACTTGTGTTCTCTATCTCTGGCATAGCAAAAGCAGAGAGCCAAAGTGAAATTGACTTTCAATTAAAATCTGGAAAAATCTCACTTTCGTGCCCCAAAAGAATCAAAAATAGCAACGGGTCATTGTTTATACTTTGCTGCTTCAGTTCAGAATGGATCCATCCCAAATGATCCTCTATAAGATGTGAATAAGCATTATAAACTCCATATAATAAAGCTGCATCCATCAGCCATCTTTTCTTCCTTAACCTCATCATGCTTCAGACTTCAGACTTCCTTGTATGCTATCATGCAATCACACACTGTTTCTCCAGCCTCATCAGTCTCAGCAGAGAAATTTTTAATGTAATGTTAACGAGACCTCTAAAAATATTTCTCAGTCTAACAGGCACAAGGGAGAAAGATTGCTATGTAAACTCCATATTCAGGGTGTATTCATGGAAATGTAATGTGTATATATCCCTTTTTCTGGTCTATGTGGAGCTAAATCACACTTATGCCTTGATCATTGCAGCAAACATTGTTAAATTAAGTGATTGAAACAAAAATAGCATTGTGCTTTTTTTGGTCTTTGTTCCTTTTTGTAAACAAAGGGCCTGTTCACGTGAAATCTCTGGTGATTTTTCTCTCCCTCTTGAAAAGGTCTGAAATGCAAATTGTCTGCTCTTGCTCCTGATAAAGTTATCAAGAAGGGCAAGGACTCCAGTCCAAAGAACATGAAAATAACTAGCCCTAAATTAAAACAAATAAACATTTATTATATCAGTTATTTAAGTCGGCTATAAACCTGAAGCCTGGAATTTCTTCATTTTTGTCTTAAGTCTAATACCTCTCTGGGCATGGAATGAGTTGGGTAGAATTACCATTTAATGAAGGATAAATTTGGGGTTTATTCTCATTGGGATGGAGCAGCTGACTTCTACTGAGCATAACCACTGGTCCTGCTTGGTGCATATTGTTTTTATTAAATGGGAGCAATTCCACTTCCAAGTTTCCCCTGAGTCTATTGGAGATGGAGTCAGGGGCCTTCTGCATGCGAAGAACAAACTTGACTCCTAAGTGATGACATGTCCCAATTGTATAGTTCTATTTGGATTAGGAAATGGGAGCATTGCTATACCTGTGGACTTTGCAAATACACTCTATGGTCCACCAGGTTCTTTTTTTCTGTAATTAAAACAGCGGGAAGCTGTTTTCTTGCAAACCACTGTTTATACATATAGATTTTCTAGACTGCCTATGGACTCACAGGCATTCTTAGGAAATAATAATGGTGTCTGACTGCAGAGATTCCAGGAAAAAGGCAAAACTGACATGAGATTACAGACAGCATTTTGAAGATAGGGGGAGGAGAAATTATTAGAGGGGATGGCAGGAGGCACTATCACTAACCTGCCATTAGATACATGGGGGTGTTTTGTGACGGAACATATCAATGAATGTGAGTAGGTGGGTGCTTTTTTGGCAGCCATTTTGTGAAAGTGCTCACCCCAAGCGCTGAAAACCACAAATATGCTCACCCAACACAACATCTTGCCTGACTGCATTCAAATATACCTCGTTGGCTTAATAATTTTGCTTCTGTGCAACTAAGATCAGGAATCACTTTTTCCTTCAATAAGGCAAAACAGTTCTATTGAAGTAAACTATCCATTATGAGGTAGGTAGTGCAATCGTATAGTGAAGCTGTATAGGTTATGCGGGTTCTAATGAATCCTCCAAACAGAGACAGCTAGACCATCCTAAATGAAACAGTGTGGTACTTAGGCTCTTATCACCTTAGTCAACAAACAGACATATTATCCTCTATCGTACCTTTACTACATGGTTAGACTTGGCCTGAGCTCATTTGTTTCAGCTCATCTGGTAGCCTAGAACAGTTCCTTACTTCTAAACACTGGAAAGTTGCACCAAGCACAGGAAGAACATCAAATATTTCTCTTAGACTGACAGCTTGATATCTGATGCACAAATGCACCCATTTTACTCTTTTCAATAGTCTTTTAATAATTCCAAAACTCTTTAGAAAAAAAAAATCTGTCTCTTCCTTAATATGGACCGTAAAAGCTGGAGAAAACAGAGACTTGTTCAAACATGAAGGAATATTTTTGCACTGGAATTTACTAGTGTTACTAGTGCTGCTACTACTAGCAGCAGTCATTAGAGGGAGATTCAAATAAAATTTAGGATATTTTAATACGTTAAGAGTAGAATAATCTAATTTTAAAATTTCCTTCTGCACCAGAAACTGACTACTGCTGATCAATATCTTATTGCAAGGTGCACAGAACATTTATTAAATCTGCCTCTGAAGCAGCGTACTTCCTTGTATTCTACACAACAAAGTAGTAGCTGATCACTACATGGTAGGAATTATAACAAAATGGTAAAGAAAGCATGTTTCTTCAGATATGAAAATGAGAGTAATTAAAGAAACCCAGGATAAAGTGGGCATCTACAGTCGTTCTTAGATGCTATCTATTTCATAAGTCAACATCCACTGATAACTGGGTGTTGGTTGTAATTTTCTTTGGTTGCTTTTCATTTCTAGGATTGGGATATCTGTGGCTGATACTTAGAAGTTTAATTTATGATGGCATACAGGGAATAGGATTTACTTTATCACCTTGGAATCTCCAGGTCTCTTTATTCTGGATATGACAGAAGCCTCCTCAACTCCTTAATGCCTTCCCTGCCAATTAAGTATTAAACATTTGCTTCTATTGTATTGAATAAACAACAGGTACTGTAATCCAACTCTATTAAACAAATTACAAATGGGCTCTTGGAGCTGATGAAAAGCACAAACAAACTGTTGACTTTAAGGCTCATGCATGCAAGCTGGCCAATTGTTTTCTGCACATAACCCTTTTCATGTATAGAACCATTTGTTGACGTCCTAACATGAACTAGGCTGCATAGAAGTGCTAGCCCAGTCATAACCAGTACAAAAGAGCTGCTTGGCTTATATCATATACAGTACAGTTCACTTCATACTGCACATAATTCCACATGTGAGAAGAAATAGACCAATGATAACAGATGGCCACAGACCTTTTTTTTTTTTTACACACAAGGGTCACATATGATTTTAGAGCCTTCATGAAAACCAATTGGTTCTCTGGATTATAGGCACCCAATAAGCAGGGACATTGTTCAGCAATTGGAAATATGCAGCATACTGCTTCATAAGCATTGTTTTTATCGTCCCTGTGTTACAGAATCATACATGTACTTCTTTACTCATGAAGAAGTTGCATTATTCTTGGTGATGACTTTGTGATAAGCATTTGCAACCTGAGAAGAATGCGTAGGTATGTGCAAAGGGTAAAATAGTAAAGAGGCAGTCATTTGCATGGATTGTGGCCAGCCTGGAGTAATGGAAGTCTTCAAATTAAATTAAAGGATTTAAAAAAAAATCCACAGGAAAGAACAGAGGCAAAAATGAAAACTTTACCCATCTGGATGGATTTTCAAGTTCCACAACGAAATAACTGAAAAGTTGTACTATCTCTTTGTCATCTCTTAGAAATTAGCATTTGGCACTGGTGAAGCCACACACACAAAGGAAAGTTATACTTCTTTTGTGTTCTTTCAATAGCATCCGCATGCATGGCTATGAGATGGAAAGAGAAGAGTCCTCACCGCATGGAGCAATAAATTAGATTTTCCACAAAAGTAAACAAATAAATGGTACTGCAAGACCATCATAAGCTCATCCTTTTAAACAGATTCTTACCCCTAAAGTTTAGCATGAACTGCTGTATAAATGATTATTTTTTTCTCGATAGATACCAATCAGAAATGTCCCACCCCCAACACTTAGGCTGAATATTGCACATGGCTTGCAACTTACATTGATTTCACCAGCCAAAATAATTGGTGTCTGTTTTTCTTAAAATTACATTTTTTTCCACAGAATAGGTCAATGATATTCCATGGATAGAGGTAGATTATGGGGTTGAACTAATCAGAACAAAGCCCTGTATGTTTGTGTGCTCTTTTGAGGAGTCTCATAAAACTGAGATAGTCCCATAACTGACCACTAGCCATGGGATATTATAACATATTCCATGATAACTAGTATTTTTATTCCCCAACCTCTATGTTGAACCAATGTGAAAAATAGTTTCGTCCGAATGGAATTATTTTCTTATTGCTTTCATTTATCTCTATGGTTTTTTTAAAAAAAAGATACCCTGTGAGATTATCGCTCAAGGCTCTTCAGAAGAAATCTGCCCCCAATGGCCACCATGCTCCCCTTTCTCCATCAGCCTTTTAATAGTAGATGGTTGAAGAAGCTGTTGATTGTAGACTAAGTTTTCACGAGAAAGCATTGATGAGCCTTGTGTTTTGAATGCTAAGTGCTAAGCTTCTGTATGATCCTACTGAGTTGGAATTGCCTGCCACAGAATAAGATCCTTATGTTTAGCTTTGTTCCTTTCTGAACCTCATCATATGTCTTTAAGAAATCTAAGCTGCCATTCTAATAAGTAAATAGGTAAACCACTTGGGGGGGGGAAGTGTTTTTCTTATGGATCTGCATGTAGATGTAAATTACTGTTCACTTTGTTCTTCTAATCCCCCAAATCCATGGTTTTCTGCAACTTTAGAAGTAGCTAAGTGTAAAAGGAAAGTAGCTAGCTAGGGGAAAATGTATTGTTATGTTTGTGTTTTCTTTCTGGGCCAAAAGCTATGCCCTTGACTGCTAATATGCTAGGCAGCAGACAATCTTTATGAACCATCTTGAAATAAAAAATGTAGTCTGTCAGTGAAAATTATAGAACTCGGAAAATATTCCTCAATCTAGTTATTCCTTCAGAGCCATTAAGCATCCCGTTAAACAGGACTGATCTGAGGGCTCCTAACAAACCTGTGCAGTGCTAAAATTTTGTTCATCAGCTTCTCCTGTTTGTCACCTGTCCCTGCAACCTGTACGTCCCACACATGATTCCATTTGTGGTAGTGGGACAATAATGGGATAACGTGCTATCCATTGGGCTAAGAATGCAGTCTGACTGAATCTTTCAAGCTCTAGAAAGGATGGAGATTAAAAGTCAGATGGACATTCCTCTAAGAGGTTTCCTACCTGCTCTGTTAATTTCTAACATTTCTTCTTGGGCGAGTGGGCATGTGTCGCTCTGAGTACTGTGGTGTGGAGAGTTTATGACAGATTTACAATAATTGGGGGATCCCAGCTGGGGCGGCCGCGGGATATGCTTCTTTTTTTTCTTTGGTAGCTTCTGCTTAGCCATAGCTAAGGAGTAATACATTCCAAAATTGTTCACAATGACGGGTACAGGCATGGCAATGGTCAGCACGCCTGCGAGAGCACAGAGGGCCCCCACCAGCATGCCTGACCAAGTCTGAGGATACATGTCTCCGTAGCCCAGGGTAGTCATGGTGACAACAGCCCACCAGAAGCCAATGGGGATATTTTTAAAATGTGTGTGTTCGCTGGCACTAGGGTCGTTGGGTTTAGCACCTATTCTCTCAGCGTAGTAGATCATCGTGGCAAAGATTAAGACGCCCAGTGCCAAGAAGATGATGAGCAGCAAGAATTCGTTTGTGCTGGCACGGAGAGTATGACCCAAAACCCGCAGTCCTACGAAATGGCGAGTCAGCTTGAAAATTCGCAGAATTCGCACAAACCGGACCACCCTCAAGAAGCCCAAGACGTCCTTAGCGGCTTTGGAAGACAGGCCACTGAGTCCAACCTCCAGGTAAAAAGGGAGAATGGCCACAAAGTCAATGATATTCAAGGTGTTTTTGATAAATTCCATCTTGTTGGGGCAGAAAATGACCCTCATCAGAAACTCAAAAGTAAACCAAATCACGCAGACCCCTTCAATGTAGGTCAGGAAAGCCTCCGTCTCAGTCTCCTGATAGACCCGCACCTGGGTGTCATTGCCAACAATTTCCTTCTCTGTCTTGTTAACGATAGGATTAAATCTCTCATGGGTCTCGAGGCAAAAGGTGGTGATGGAAACCAGAATGAAGAAGAGGGAAGCAAATGCGATGTACTGTAGAAAGAAAAAAAAAAAGAAGAAGAAGAAGAAAATAGTTAGAGAATTAAATTCCTTTGGGAAGGATAGAAAGATCACCAAGCATGCAGAGATTCATTTGTGACTCATTGAAGAAAATCAATGCATAATTTATTACTATACAACACTTGAAACTTACTAATGTCAGGTGACTATTTAAATAACTATTTAAAGTTCAGGAATAGATATTTATTAAGAATATCTCTATTTATATGTTTATTGTTTTCATTTTTCCTATTTTACTGATCCCAGAAGTTGGAAAAGACTTAAGTGCTTTGGGATGAGAGCACCATGCTTTTAGATAGTTCCTCACCCAAATAGTGCACTATCATGACTGTATTCATAAATCACTTTGTCTATTCAGGTTATTGCACGGTTAATCCTGAAAGTGATAATATTCTGCCAAGGACACCCAAATTTAAAATAAATATTGATTGTTTTACATCTGTCATTTTCAATGTAACCATTAGTTACAAGAAGAGTATTGCTTCTATTTCACTCCAGTGCTGCTACCACTTGTGGAAGAATGCCATATTAATGTAAAAATGGGAACATTGGTTTATTCATATGCATTACAAGAACGCCTTAGGCAAGCCTACCAAGTTATAGTCTCTGAAATGAGAATTAATGATCTGGAGATAGATATCTTAAAAGGTGAAACACAAATATTCTGAGTTAAAGATTGCCAGTTCAACTAAATATCAAACCCCCCCCCCCCAAAAAAAAAGAGTCAGAGATTGTATTAAAACATCATAGGTTTATGATGAATGAAACTACCGTATGCTTAATCTAGACTCAGGCTGTTTCTATCTATGATTTGTTTAGTGTGTGAACCAGTAACTTTGGATTGCTTGTTTTGTAACACAGCAGGACCACAAACCAGGAAATAAAATATGGCTTATGATTCTATGAGCCATTCTCGTTCCCATTTAATATGAAATGAGCCGAAGGAGCCAAGTGGGAGCAATCAAGCAGTTGACACTGGGCATTTTTATTTATTGTGACATCCAAATGTATAAGATTTTGAGAAGCAGTCCTTGTTTCTATCCTCATTGACTTTTGCTAGACCATAGTGCTGCACAGAGCTTCAGCTATGAAAGTAAGAAGATGTTACAGAACATATAGGAGTGCACTCAAAACATCTATCTGTAACTCCTTAAAAAGTAGCTTCCTAGAGTTGTCCAGCTACCTCCACGCACTCCAAAACACCTTTTTTCCTGAGTTCAACAGTACAATCAGATACCACTGGAATATATCACTATTCCACCTTATATAGAATAGAGTTGCTCTCTTACATTAATATGGAATAAACTGAGTGCCTTAGAAATGAGCATCAGCTAGAACTTGTAACAATTAATTGGAAAGCTAGTCAGGAAGCAGTGAAATAAAACAGAAGAAGGCCTCTATGACATTCGTGGAAAGATTCAAAAGCACAGCTGTGTGACAGGTTTAATTCCTATAGCAATGACACTTCTGAGGAATGGAACTAAAGGGATATAAGACAACTATGTAATTTTCCCCCCCAGAAAAGATATATGCTAATTTTATACTTATGAGTCAGAACATCACCATTTCAAAATTCACATAGTTGAACAATATCATCATCATCTTCATTCTTCTCCTTCAGAAAAGATCCTGTTTATATCATAGATAAGAAACCAACATAGAGCCTAACTAAGGTAAGAGAGGCAACAGAGATAAAAGGCATTAAAATAAGAAATCAAGAGTATAAATTAAGGGCATTTGCAGATGATTTGGTTATTACAGTTACTAATCCATGTCA
>JANHFM010001737.1:122550-133782 GCA_032468115.1 Grayia smithii | reverse complement strand
GGGCCTAGGGGTCGACCTCTGTCCCCCTGCCCACACAAACTGCGAGCGACCCGAGAGGTAGGAGGAGAACCACTGCAAAACAGTGCCTCCCACTCCCAGTCCCCCAAGTTGCTGCAGCATGATACCATGGTCGATGGTATCGAAAGCTGCTGAGAGGTCAAGTAGCACCAGGATGGAGGAGAATTTTACAACCTTTTTTGCCAAAGTTGTTAAGTGAATCTGGTTTCTCCATTGATTTTGCTCATCAGAAGATCACAAAAGGTGATCACATGACTCTCAGGCACTGCAAACGTCATAAATGTCAGTTTCCAAACATTTTAATTTTGATCACGTGATCATGGCAATGCTCGTAAGTGTGAAATGCCTTTTTAACTTTGAACGTTTGAAAGTTTGATTTGATGTGATGTGTTATTCATTTCAATATATATGTCCACTTATCTTACACAAGCAACTCTGGGCAGCAAACAGAAGTAAGAACATTGATATTACAATAAAAAATAACAATGCACAACTAAAACAGAATGTCAGCCACAAATAACCATCAGAAATAAACATAATCACAAACAATCACAATATAATTAGAAGTTGGGAAATTGGAGTGCTTCTAATTATATTATTGTTGGGATGCTTGGGATAATTGGGCCTTCTGAAAAACTAATCTAATTTCAAGGAGAAGTAGGCAGAGCAACAGAAAAAGTATGACTTCCTGGGTCCCATGGACCTTAATAGAACCTGGAGCATGCACTTCTTCCCAGACCTGATGGGACAGGTATGGACAAGTGACAGTTAGAGAAAAGCAATCTCCCCAGTTACTTTTTGTATTGAAAAATATTTTGGAAAATTCTAAACTTCCATTTTAAAAATATAGCCGAAATATCTTGGCAATTTGCAAGGATGTTAGAATAATGGATTGGAACATAATTTTCATCCCTATATATGTATTTGATAGGGCCCTGGCATCTGTGATTTGGGCCTCTTCTACAGTAGTTCCATTTCAGGTTGATAGTGAAATTATTGATAATATATCTTGTGAAGAGAAATAAGGTTTAATTATATTAATTTTGTGTTAAATTATATACTGAAAACTTGAAATGCAACTATTTAAGAAATCCAATATTTTGGATTTATTGAGCTTACAACATACCCCAGAAGACAGTTTGCATTGTAGAAAAGAAATTGTTACTCTGAACTTAAAATCATAGATTGAAGACATGTTTTCAGTTTCAGTTTTTTAATTGACTGCTTACCAATAAAATGAAAAACTGATTAATATAATTCTGCATAATTTTCTGTTTAAGTATTATTTTAAAATTGCCATGTTATGCATCTAACACAGTATGCATCACTTGCATGTTTTATGAATTTGTGTGCGTTTTTTTCATTTTAGTTTATTAAAATCTGGTGTTTGAGTCTGACTTATCTTGAAGATAACAGCTTCCCTTCCATCTGTTATCAACTTTGCAACTAAGAGTGGCTCACTCCTAGTAACAGCATTAGTGATTACTGACATTACGATATCATGTCTTTCCAAGAGATATTGTTAGAAGCAGTCTTCCTTCCAATTCTAGAAATACCATTATGCTTTTAGGACTATTTTATTTCACCAAATAATACTTTCTACTATGGTTCATGCTAATCAAGCTAAAGTGCTAATATTTTACATTTTTTTCAACAAAGCTGTTTTGCAGCCAAGCTCTCTCACAAGTGATCAATATTGCATCAGGCTCTATTGTATTGGAATTATCTGAGAAATCAATAAGCTGTAAAATCAAACAAAGTGTAAAAGGCCAACTCAGGATGCCAGAAGAATGTAATGCTCATCAAATTAGGAAGCAACACTATGTCTATGAAGCATCCATCACAAGTCAGTGATATGGGGGAAGCAGTTACGGTATATTTACGAATATGAAGGCAAGGAATTCTTTGTAAAGGATCAGAGTGTCAACTTGATGATGCTCTGGAAAAAAAATGCCTTTTGGGATGCCAGCATTATACCTGTTTCCCATTCTCTATTCTGTCTCCAGTGGTCTTCCACTGGAGGGAGCACATCCCCATATCCAGGACTGACTATAGCCATGTACTGCTTCAAATGGTAAAACTAGTTCCCCTAAATTCAGTTTCTGCAATCAAGTCTCCATCCCACCCACACTAATTTTTAGCAAGTTTAAATCTTAAATTTTTAAGAAGACTGTAGAGGTAAATATTTCAGGGCCTGCTTTCAGGTTTCACACTATAAAACAAATGGTTGCAATCCTGTATGTAAAAACCCACCTCTACATTAAAAAAATATTTAGAACTACAGTGTATCACTACTTCTCCAGACCTTCTGGGGTTTAATACTTAAATATATCTTATGAGGCTAGTTTATTTCACAATATAATCTGGCCCACTCTGCTTCAGTAAGAACTCAATTTTTCTTGTACTTTTGCTATATTGGATCAGTGGGAAAAATGCAAACAAAAGCAAAATTTCTCCATTGATTACAAAGCGCTGCAATTATAAATATATTTTTAATTTTTAGCATCTCAAATATGTAGAGATAATGTCAACCAAAAGCCACCTAGACATTCACAAAGCATTATAGTCCCATAAATTTGCCTAGCAAGATTTGCACAACACATAGCTCACTCCCTAAAAATCACAAGATAAAGTAGTTTAATATTGCTTGCCTTTAAGAATGTAATTGCAACAAGTAACCACACTTTGAAAGATTGCTGCAAGAAAATTTTACTAGAACTTCACCTTAGAGATTTTCAAGCTACGCTTCTACCCACACAATCATTGTAAATATTTTTCACTGATTTCTGCTTCTATTATCTAGTAATATGACCAAAAAGCAATAACAATTTTTTTCCATTTGGGATTATTAAAGAACAATTTATTACTATAAATCAAACATGCACTGCATGTATTATTCAAAAAGCAGTCAACTATAATTCAAATGCAATCAATTTTTCTTTCTGTGATTCTGGCAGACTGTTTCCATGTCAAAGACAGGTCAAAGACTGTTTTTAAGAAAAAAAAATGCTTGCACGTATACACATAAATACACATAAATTATCTTAAACTAATGTGCCCAATGGACCTGTTCTGCAAATAACTTGTTGCTGAAGCCAATCTTGTGAAAAATGAGGGTAGAATTGCAAATATTTAAATCCGGAATGCCTATGAAAAGAATAAATTGATAATGTAGTATAATGAAGATCTATTGTGTTAAGTTCTAATTCTATCAGCCTTTCTCCCATTATATATCCTACATCAAGTTTTACAATAGGGTGGAAACTCATGGGTTTCTTTTGATTTTGTCCATAGGGCAAAATTGTGCATATATGCAAATACTGATAATGTGATCTGACAGAACCATTTTATAGTCATTTCATTTCTCTTTTGTGTTCATCAGGTAGACTGTGGTATAGCTGCAGTGATGGTGAATGTATATAATGTGTCCCAAAACTTTCCTACTCGTCTTGCCCAGCCCCAGAACAGTAGGCTAGAATTTATTCCCAATATTAGAGCACTAGAATAAATTCTTATTCTCCTTTCAGATCTCCTTTGTGTCTAGATGTGTCTAGTAAAAATAGTGGCTTTGTATTCAAAACCCTTTAAAATTAGTTGAAGGGAGAAGGAAAGCGATAACAATTTGGCTGTAGATTGGTCCAAAATATAACATCCATTCAATAGAATGTAACAGTCTCATAGAATTGCTATTCAGAAGATAGCCAAAATTGCTTAGCAGAGTCTGGTAGGATATCAAAAACATTCATTCTTCTAGGAGGGTCCTCGTCCCCCCAATATCTCTTTAGGGGCTGTACTACTGGCTCCTTGCCAAATTCATTCCATTAGAAAACACTTATTGGAAATGCATAATGGATGCAAAATAAAGCATAACAACATATACTATTAGTTGTAGAATTATTTGTTCTACACTTCAACTTGGAAGTGTGTGCATTTAGTATGAGGCTCTGTAAGAGCTTGCTGCTTTTATCAGAATGATAAAGCAACACCATGGGGTTGCACTGAAAGCTCCACCCCTGTTGTACATGCATGTAACACTTGTAATTCTTGTTCAAACGTTCAATTCTTTAAAAAGCCCATTTTAAATAATGCTTTGTTTTAAATCCAAATGTATGTAAAAATGAGAAAATGTTTTTATCAGTGGGTGAAATATATGAAATAAATAGATGCATTTCTGCTAAGCATTACCTCTACCCACACAAATCCTATGATGCAAAAAGTAGTTTTAGCTTTCCATAATTTTCCACATTGCTAAATGTGCTAACAACACAACAAAATGAAAGGCAGTGTTGAAACATTCACAGTCTAAAAAGAATTACTTCATCTATAAAATGGGGGAAAGTTGCTAAAAGTTGAAAGGTGTATACTATGGCCTCTTTGAATTTCAAACAATTGTCCTCCTTCCACCCCAATCATTTATTATATTCCATAGTGTAAAACAAATGATTAATTTATGTTCTTTTTCAACTTGCCAGTTGTCTTGCATTCTCCACACAAAGCAGCCACCAGAACTCTGAAATAAAACATGGTGTGTGTGTGTGTGTGTGTGTTATGTTATGTCCATTCTATTTTACTTTTTTTTTTCCTTTCTCCAGTTCCAAGAGCTAGCATTCACCTGTGTCTATGGAGGCATATCCATGCCTTCATTATAAATTACAGTCATTCCTATGTCTTGACATTACCATCATTCACTTTTTGCAGTCTTTTCAGGGGAAGTAGCTTGTAGGTAAGAACTCTTGGCCCCTTATATTATGTACAATCACATACAGAGTTAAAGTCAGAGATCTCCAGCACCACGGAAATATTTAGGCATGGTTTGCAATGCCTTCTGGTCTGCAAAAGAAACTTTATTTCAGGTTGTTAATAACCATACTGTCATGCTTATCAGAATAATTGATCATTTTCTTCCTCTTTCCAAATGTGGAGAAGCTGTTTTTAGCCTCCTGCTCCAGAAATACAGAGCCATCCTTATTGGTAGATGTTGTTGGGGTTCCTGGAATATATACATTGTGTTGATAATCCAGAGGAGAAATATGTTGTAAATACAAGGGTGCATATGGAGGAGTCCGGATGCTGTTAGGGGGACCAGATGTCTTCTTATGTTCTGTGAAAAACAATTTTTTTTAATGATAGAGGGAAGCCCCTGAATAAAACACAGCACATCAAACACACAAAATAAAATTTTGCAGAAGATGCCGGGTAAATACTTCATTTTTCAAAATTATATTTCAATTTAAGAAAAGTATGATATCCAAGACAAAGAAAATGCATCTGCACATGGCAAAATAAAGATATTCCTCACTAATTTTGAAGTTACAATGGTGTAAAAAAAACCTTTGTGGCCAATCCTCGCATTTATGACCATCTCAGTGTCCCATGGTCACATAATAACCATTCACATGTTTTGCAACCAACTTGTGACAAGAAGCGTTAATAGAGACTATGGAAGTAAAATTCTAAGTTGCAGACATGTGATGTTTCACTTCATGACTGTAATACTCCACTTAACAACCAAATGAGAAATACTGTAAGGTCATAAACCCATTGCAGTCATATGATTTTCTGCTTAGCAACTGTAGCACTTAGCAATTTGCCAGTCACAGTTATGGTCACTAAGTGAGGACTATCTATATACAGGTAGTTCTCGAGATAAAGCCATAATGGAGCCTGCCTATTGCAGTTGCATGTTGCAGCAGTCATTAGGTGAAATGTGTTCAGGAGGCACCCCAAAATGGAGCAGTTTGTCTGGTGAATGCCATTTTGTCACCACCCACAAATGGCAGCCACATTTGGGTTGCTGCCACATAGCCCCAAGACAAACTGCTTCATTTTGCTGCCTTGCCAAGATCTGCACAGCACTGCAGAAGCTTTATGCAGCACTGTGCATCAAAATGAAGCAATTTCTCTGGTAGCCACCATTTTGTCCTGCCTACAAAGGAGTGGGACAAAATGGCAACTGCATTTGGATTGCTGCTGCTTGGCTGGGGACTCATTCTACAACATGAAGTCTGGAGAGCTTCAGAAGAGTATGTGGGGAAGAGGCCCAATCATTGTGGGATGGGGGAGAGTGGGGTAGGAGGGCACTGCAGTGACCTTGTGCTGGGTCATAGGAGTAAGTGACCAAATGCCCGCAGCAGCCATCATAACTTTGAAATGGGGTCATATATAGCTTTTGGGGGTCTGTCATAATTTCAGACATTTGTTAAATGATGTGTCGTACCTTAAGGATTACCTGTATGTTTAAATTATATTTCCCTATATATATATGGGTAAACACAGCAGATCTCCCAATCCACTCCATAGGCAAAACCCAATACTCGAGCAATATATCATGCTAAGAAGTTCAACATATCAGAAAGTGATTCAGGAAAATGGGAGCTTCAATTTTGCTGGCAGGAAGATTACCATTTATTTTTTTATTTTTTTATTTACTTACTTCTGTCATTGATTTGTCTTTCTCCTATAACGTTACGTAACATAGAAAAAATTGGTGTTCAACCACTGCCATGCAGCAAGTCCTCCTTTTACCATTATTCTAAATCAGAATATATCTAAAAGATTCCTGAATTTTGAAATCATCTGCACTATATCACTTGCAGAACCAGCACCAGATCTCTAGAAGGACATGGCAGTTTTTTGCAACAGGGGGAAGGAAAGTAATTACTCCTTCCTTACTCAAAGATACATTTTGATAGTGTCTTAGCCACAGCCAGGACAGTGCCTCCAAGACTGAACTACAAATTTTGGCCATAATAGATATCTCAATCAGTAATTTGTCTTTTGGCTATAAAAGCCAGTTAGTGAGTAATTTTAGGACATTCCCCAAACTCATAACAATCCTTTGTACTATCAAGTTTCACTAAGACCTATTCTTGGCCTTCTGTTCCCCAAACAGCCTATTCCACTTTTCAGTCAGTACCTGAGATATCCTGTTCTATTATCTTGCAATTCATGCAAAAGGTATGATCAGATCAATGAGAATCAGATTGCCAAAGTAAAAAAGAGATGTCAGTCACTGAACACCTAAGCAAATACCAGAAGCTTTCTTTCGTTTCTTTCTTTTTAAAATTTTATTTTTAATTAATGATAAATAACAGTGGGAAGGAGCAAAACACAAAGATAATAGTAATAGAATGATAAACATTGTCAAAACGAAATAAAAAGTGCTTTAACAAAAAAGTGAAAGAACTATGACAAAGGTTTGCAGAGATTTTGAACTGGGAAAAGCGGTTAAGGCAAATTGCCCTCCTTGGGGTGAATAAAAATCTTTCCTACAATGCCTCAATTTGCCTCAGATTTGGAATTCCTCTGAATTGAAAACCAGTCCTGGAATGAATGAAATATGAATTTGGACACAGTCATGGACATGGACACACAGAGAGAGGGAGGGAGGGGGAGAGAGAGAGAGAGAGAGAGAGAGAAACACACATAATTGTCACTCCCTGTGTGACCTTGAGTGGGAAACTTCCAGGAAACATATCAGGGCTAGAAACTAGATTGAGAGTTTGAAAAAAAAGCTGGAGGGAGTTAGAATAGATTTTTTTTATTGGTTTGACATATGTTTTTGTGCTTATAAAATGGGTTTGAAAATGGGTTTTTTTCTTTTCCTGTTTTCATACACACACACACATATATATACACACACACACACATACACACACATACACACACACACACACACACACACCTGAATAATTCCTAAAGTTTGCAAAATATTTAAAATGAAAGTATATATGTTAAAAGGAAGTTTAAAAGTTTCTATTGGGGTATTGCTTCTGGTTTCTATGAAATAGAAAATAGAAAATTTAGAATTTAGTTTGAAGTTTTAATAATTGTGCAGTTGTAGAACTAGTTTGTAATAATTGTAAGTAATATAAAAACTTGAGGTTGTAACTGTATTACTATTTTACTGTGCTTTTTCTTTTCCTTTTTTTAAAAAAAATATCCTGCATTCCTCTCCTTTTTTCTTAATTTTTATTTTCATTATATTTTATCTTATAATAAACATCAATAAAACACATTTTTTTAAAAAGAGAAAAAATCCCAGAAGAATCATGGTAAAACCCTTTTGTGCTGTTGTCAAGGAAACTACATCGACTTGTCACCTGAAACTCAGCTCAACTAGAAGGAGACATTATTTCATATCAGCTATAGATTTGTTTGCTTGCTTCTCACCGTCAGTTTTATTCTTATTCTTACAACTGTGGTAGACCGGTTTGGCTGAGAAATAATAGCCAAAAACCCAAAAACCAAAGATGCCAAAGTAAGACAGGAGGTGAACATCTGAGGGAGGTTTTCATTATCTCAAAAATTACAGAAATCATTAGATTTTAGGATTCGATAATGCAAAACTCACCAGACATTGGAGTGACCAGAGTGCATAATCTATCATGGTCTTTCTGAACTCCTTTCCAAACTTTTCCTACATCCTCTAGGCTCTGTGAACTAGAACATAAGAAAAGACATATCCAGCCATAAGATAAGCACTCATAAAATATTTAACAACTATTCTCCTAAAGATAATAAGGCAACCCTCCCCTCCCTTATAATACCTCTTCAGTATTGGTTGTTTTGATGGCAGCCAGTCTGCATTGGCCTGTTTTACCTACAAATTTAAAAACAAAGATTTTGAATTAAATACACATCCTCAGGACAGCTTGACCACATGTAATATTTGTTCTGGTAACCTTTTTGTGCTTTGAAAGCAATTGCTCTTATAACAACTAATAATGGCCTACATCAGGACAACAAACAAGCAATATTAAGAGGCAAAAAGAGTATTTCAAGCTCTCCCATAGGATGCTTTAGCTGATGTGGAATTGTTTGACTGAAATAGGATAAATACAATACTTACCAAAGGCTAGGACCTGCTACAAATCACCCCTCCCGGTAAGAAATTTCAAATCCTTTCTCAAAGCAGTTAGTACCAAATTGCCTTTGGACAACACCCTAAATAGTATTGAATTCCCAATTCTTACCAAGTCTAGCCAGCCTGGCCAAGCACATCACAAAGTGACTTAATTCCTGAAAAGTTCTATTTAAAGACAGGTGTTTCATGCCTCATTTTTTTCTTTCATTACTCATTGTTTTTATCAGTGCAGCATAATAGTTAGGCTGTGGAACTCTAAAACTCACATGGTGGTGGATCATCCACTATCAATAGCCTTCAGCAAGACATTCATTTACAATGTTGTTAATTAAATTGGAGGAGCCTCTGTGTATTCTACCTAGAGTCTGAGGACATGTGAATATGAAAGCAACAAAAATATAAAAATAAAAATGTTTATATATACAAAACAAATGCAAGAAGAATTTTGCTTAATTTCTGTTTTATTTTCATTCTGGACCAGGTATAGATTTAGATGGAAACAAAAGTTGGTTCAAGCTCAAATTAATTTCTTTCTACACATAATACAAAATCAAGAGTTACATTTATAATTACATAACACAGAGAACACTTCCACAGAGAATGTATCTAATTGTTACTACTATCAACATTTTTCTAAATTTTATGACTTTAAATACCTTAACTCATCTTTCTCCCAAAATACAAGAGATTCCCCTTACAATACAACTTTTGAATTTTGCTTGCAACATTGATCAACAGAAGATTAATGGTACCAACAAAAACTGTTGGCAATGTTCCAGGACACTGCTTTTGAAATGCAACTACTTATTCTAAATGGTATGGAAAACCATATGGAATCAGATATTAAGAAGTTGTGTTTTCTGAAGAAGCTGCAAGCATAGATTTTGAAGAAGACAGACTTGGAGAAGAGATTGAAAAGATACTGGACCTAAGTAATTTCCATGAAATTTTGAATAAACTGGCTGCAGTTTCTGGAGAAATCAAAAAATGTTTCATTTGGCTGGACTATTGTACAAAATTGAACAGGTTAGATGAAGAATCTCTAGCAAATATGAACATTTTTTTTCTGATTTCACAAACAGCTTGACATATTTCAGGTTCTCCAATTTTTCTTCTAGCTTCTTCCTTGGCCCATTCATCCTTCTTACTCAGTAATTTTCCCTCAAATGTTAGAATTGAAGAAAAATTATTAAATAGGATGGTGAATGACCTGAGGAAGAAGCTAGAAGGAAAATTGGAGAACTTGTCCTAAAATGTAGGACATGAACTGTCCTTAAACTGTCAATTACTGCACATAACACAGGCTTCTATCAGATGAGAATTCTGGATCCTTCATGCCTCATTATCATATTAGATGGCCTATCATCTATGTTTGAAAGCTAGTCCTTGAGGAAAACTCATATCACATTCTATACTTCTAGAAAGATTAACTTAACATGAATTCCTGCATAGGCATTCTCTAATCCTGCAGCCCGTGTGGGCCCAACAACCAGTGCAATTCCAGCCAGCGATCATGGCTCCACTGCCAATACCAGTCGAGCCACCGCTACAATTCCAGCCACCGGTCCCAGAAGGACAGTTCATCATCCAACTGCTCACCTGGTGAATGGACTGCCAAAGAGCTTTTGAGAAATTAAAACAGCTCTTTGCCGAGGAGCCAATCCTCCAACACCTGGATCCAGAATGACAATTCATCATCCAAGCGGACACCAGTGATATAGCCATGGGAGTTGTGCTCCTCCAGAAGGACCCACAAGGACAGCTCCTATCCTGTGCCTACGTGTCCAAGAAGTTCACTGACACCAAAAGAAGCTGGGCCATTTGGGAGAAAGAAGCCTACGCAGTCTGCTAGGCCCTCCTCTCCTGGAGGCATTTCCTGGAAGTAGGTAAAGTGCCTTTTGAGGTCTGGACTGATCACAAAAACCTCAAAGCTCTAAAAAAAAAACCAGAAAACTATCTCCCAAACAAATTTGCTGGGCACAATACTTCAGATGATTTAAATTCAAGCTGAAGTACATCCCAGGAGGGAAAAATCTGCTAGCTGATGCCCTATCAAGAAAATCCCAATTCAATAGCAGCAGGGAAGAAGTCGTCCATGCCATCATTCCCCCCTCGCAATCAGCCAAACAAGTCACCACTAGGGGCCAAACCAGACAGGCAGGACAAGCTGAGAGCAGAGCTTCCAACTGACCCATGGCTCATAGATAATAGAGACATCTCAACCATGAGAAATGGACTGGCTTGGAAGGGATCAAAACTATATGTCCCCGCCAGAGGTGGGTTTCAGCAGGTTCTGACCAGTTCTGGAGAACCAGTAGTGGAAATTTTGAGTAGTTCGGAGAACTGGT